>NDGN011520107.1:561-12824 GCA_002564285.1 Tympanoctomys barrerae | reverse complement strand
ATAATAAGAAAATATTACTTCAAGAAGTTGGGATTTTGGACTAGGGAGATAGCTCAGTAGAATAAGTGCCTGACTGGCAAGTGCAGGGTTCTGAGATCAATCCCCAGTACCACAAAAAAAAAAAAAAAGAAAGTTGGGATTTTGAAAGCTTTCTACTGGATGAAATTTAGCAAACTGGATCCTACTTTTATTTTAAGTATACAAAGTAACTATTATGCATCCAACTACATTAATGTAGAATAACAATCCTTTTATATGTTGGCAGGAATAATTTTCCTCAAGACAAAATGGACAGAATGTTAGTAAATTATAGAAAGATTTATTTGACTTGGAACAGGAACAACTAGGAACATAAAGCATACAGCTTTTACAACTATTGTTTTTTGTCTTTACTATCAAGGTACATGGAAAGTATAGTGAATTATGTAACAAATTATCAAAATTCTAGAATTTATTTCCATATATATAAATATTATTTAAAAACTTTTTTTTTGAGACAGGGTTTCACCGTACAGTTCAGACTACCCTGATCTCACTATGCAACCCAGGTTGGCTTCAAACTTTCAGAAATCCTCCTGCCTTAGCCTCTTGAGTGCTGGGATTACAGGCATGTGTTATTATGCTCAGCATTCTCTTTATTATTGATTCTAAAATAAGCTCAGATCTATAAGAATTGCAAAAATAGTGTAACAGTTTTCTTACAGTCTTTACTCAGTTTCTCCAAATGTTTTGAGATGTCAGATACAAATACATTCTGTCTTGTATCTTCAGTTTTGGAAACTAGTTTCATGTTTAGACTGCTGAGCTATCTCCCCAGCCTCATTCACTTTTAAATAAAGGTATCGCATATTAAAAAATTCTTATTGCCAAAGAAGGAAGGAAGTAGCTTAGGTGATACATTGTTAGGCAAAGTCACAGCTGTGTAAACAATATACTCAGAGAATATTATTGACTAGATGGATGACCACTTGGTGAAGAGTTTGTGATATATAAGAGGTTTTGTTTTGGCTGTGCTCTGCCCAGTACCTTTATCTCATTATCTATTGGTACTATTAAAGCATTTGGAGAGATGGCTGATACACAGTACCATCTAGTCGGGATTCAGCTCAGTCTTTATTTTATTTATTTTGGCGGAACCAGGGATTAAACTCAGGCCCTTGCGCTTGCCAGAGAAGCACTTACTCCACTGAGCCATCTCCCTGGCCCCCTATTCGGGATTCAAAGAGAGCACTATAGGAGGAAGCATTGAGACAAACCAATGTGATAAAATTTAATAGGGTTAAAAAATGTTGACAGAACTATCAACTGTTAAAGGGTTGAAGGAAATACGGCTTTGCAGTTTAGCAAGCAAAGAGCTGGAGTGGTGGTGCATGCCTATAATCCCAGAATTTGGGAGGATGAGGCAGGAGGATTGCTGCAAGTCAGAAGCCATCCAAGACTACACAGCGAGTTCAGGGCCAGCATGGACTGCGCAGCGAGACCTTATATCAAAGAACCAAAAAAAAAAACAAAACAAAACCAAAAAAAAGTCAGGTCAGGGTTTTAATTTACTGAAAAGTCTGTTTAGTTTTGTTTTTGGTCTTTTTGAGACAGAGTCTCACTATACAGTTCAGGCTGGCCATGAGCTCACTTTGTATCCCAGACTGATCTCAAATTCATAACAATCCTCCTGCTGCAGCCTCCTGAGTGCTGGGATTATAGGCTTTTGCGCCACCATGCTTGGCCTTGAAAAGTCTTCTTTTTTTTTTTTTTTGCAAAACTGGGGATTGAACTCAGGCCCTTACACTTGCCAGGCAAGCACTTAATTCTACTGAGCTATCTCCCCAGTCCCCTTGAAAAGTCTTTGAATAAGAAAACTGGCATGATTATCACCCAATGCAGAAGAAGACTTCATCCCTCTGAGGAATCATTCCTAGGGAAGATGGGGCAGTTGAAGAGGCTGAACATATTTCCTTCCCAAAAAAGAGGAACATGAGAACACAATTCTTTTCAATTGTTTTGTGACCGGTCTCAAAGACAGTGAATGAATTTACCATTCCATAGCAAAGAGTGGAATTAATACTAAACTAATATTAATAGCTGACACATTTTTTGTATATGTGGTACAAGGGATTGAATAAGGGCCTTTATAAGCTAGGCAAGTGCTCTACCACTAAGTTACATCCCAATCTACTAGTGGACTCTTGTGTGCTCAGTATGCACAAGGCATTTTACATGCATTTTTTAAAAATATAATTACTCCATGAGGAATTGCTATTACTACGCCTGACTTATAGATTAGCAAACAATGCTTAGAGAGATCAAGTTCACACATAGTAAAATGAAGCAGCTAAGACACACATAAATTAATAACTATATATGTAGAAGACTGGCTTGGGGAGGAAGGGTGAATGCCTTGTAAGGCCAGCACTTGGAGGCTGAGGCATGAAGATTATTACAGTTCAAGGTCATCCTGGGCTACAAAGTCAGTTCAAGGCCAGCTTCAACAGGTCAGTGAAACAAAAAGATAACCAAAGGGAAAAAAAAGAGATCATTTAAAATTCAGTAACAGGGCCAGGGAGATAGCTCAGTGGTCTAAGTTCCCATCTGGCAAGTGCAAGGACCCAGGTTCAATTCCTGTTACTGTATGCCATGCCAGCCCCATGCCTAGCCAGTCACTAAAACCAGGTGTGATGGTGTATGCTTATAATCTCGGCACTGGGGAGGTTGAGACAGGAGGATTACTATGAGTCCTAGCTGCGCTGTAGCAAGATCCTGTACCAAATAAATAAATAAAAGGTTAAAAAATAAAATTCAGTAACAGAAAATGAATACCCTGATTTAAAAACTGATAAAAGAACTGAACAAATATATAGTAAATATGGACATCAAAAGATGTTAACATCACCCTGGCAAGCACAAGGGTCTGAGTTCAATCCCTGGTTCCAACAACAACAACAAAAAGATTTTAACATCATATGTAATTAAAGAATTACAAATTAAAACAATGAGATATCATTAAATATCTGTTAAAATGGTAAACATCCAAAGTGCTAACAAAACTAAATGCTGGCAAGGATGTGGAGCAAATGGAATTTTCATTCTTTGCTGGGGCAACTACAAGACAGTAAAGTTTTACAACACAGTTTAGCACAAGACTAAACATAATCTTACCATATTATCCAATAATCACTCTCCTTTTTTTTTTTTTGGAACTGGGGATTGAACTCAGGCCCTTGCGCTTGCCATGGAAAATCACTCTCCTTGATAGTTACACAAAGTATTTGAGAACTCATGTCTACAGAAAAATTATACAGAGGTGGAAGGCTCAGACAGGAGGCCTGCTGTGACTTAGAGGCCAACCTGGGCTACGTAGTACAACCTTCTCTCAAAAACAAAAACAAAAGAAAACACAAACAAAAACTTACACAGAGATGTTTATAGATGTTTCTTCATAATTGTTAAAAACTTTGAATCAAGGAGTTCAGGGGTTCAGTGACAGAGTGTGGCATGTACAAGGCCCAATGTCAAACAGAACACAAATGAACAAAAATTCTAAAAGCAATTAAGATGTCCCTAAGTAAACTTTTGTTTGATCTTTTTGAGGCAGAGTCTCACTATGCAGTTCAGGCTGGTCTTCAACACACTTTGTAGCCAAGCCTGGCCTCAAACTCACAACAATCTTCCTGCCTCATTCAGCCACCCGCCTCCCCCAATTCTGGGATTACAGGCATGCACCAAGAGCTTCCTCTTAGGTCCTGTGAGTGGACCCCAGTGAGTGTATGAACACTGAAGATTCTTCATGAAAGCAGAAGCCAAAAGGCAGTCCGTTGACTCCCTCCCCCAAGAGAAGCTCTGTATACAGATGCCCGTATGGTTTTGCTAATATCTAGTCAGTTGACTCAACATCTGAAATCTAGCTCATGCATCATTTTTGAAGCCGCTCAACACACCATCACCTCCACATGTTGCTAGAGTGCACTTGACAACAGCACATAATTTGTACTATGAGAAAGGAGACACAGAATTATGTCTGCATCTACCTTCCCCTCCACTTTTTACAGTTTACTGAGGAGCAGGTCTGTCATTGGGCTGCACATTATGGCTGGCAAACAGAATTCTCAGTAGCCCAGGACTCTTGAATTTTTGGTATCAAGGTTAAATATCGACATATAGACACTTCCTGGTTTGTCTCTCTTTGTGGGGTAGGTAATGATGGAAACCTAACCCAGGCCTCAGGCACAGTAGGCAAATGCTATGAGCTACATAGCCAGCTTTCCTGGCTTCTTTGGACATGTTGCCTTCATCTGGATCTTTAGTTTTCTTCAGGATTTTACACTTTTCTATTATTACTCATTTTGGGGTCTCATTTGGGGTCTCTTCATGTTTGAGTTTAAAGTAAAAACATGGGCTGCAGGTGTAGCTCAGTGGTAGAGCACTTGCCTGGCATGATGGAGGCTCTGAGTTCATTTTCTAGCACAGCATACACACACACACATGTACACACACTGCTCACACACAGATAACAATACTGTTGTAGGGGCTCATATGGCTTAGCGGTAGAGATCATGCTTAGTGTTATGGTTTGTGCTTAGCTGTCCCCCAAAGCCTCATGCGGTCCTGGGGTAGCTTCTGGAGTTTGTAATTGATTATTGTGGGTGTGGATGCTGCACCTGCCCTAGGGCAGGTTTTGCATCACAATGTAAGGAGAGGAGAGAGGCTAGCTAGCCACCTGAGCTGCTGCCACTCCTTCTGCTCTCTGCCACAACCATGAAAGGTTGCTTTCTGCCTGGTACCTCTCTGCCTTGGAGTCAGCTGAGTATGGACTGAAACCTCCATTAACTGTGAGCTAAATAAACCTTTCCTTCCCTGATTCTGAGGGTCAGGTATTTGTCCCAGTAACAAGAGAACAGTAACTGAGCCATGTGCAAAGTAACTTTTTCATCATGTGCAAGGTGAAAATTATTTTTTAATCTCTAAAACAACAACAATGTACCTGCTTAGGCAGTTGCAGGGGCCAGGAGTTAGATCTTGAGTCCCGGGGCTGTGCTGAGACAGCTATTGAGACTGAGCCTGGTGGTGCAGGTGGGTAATCCCAGCACTTGGGAGGCTGTAAACAGGAGGATCACTACAAGTGTGATCTATTCAGTGTGACCCTGTAAACCCTGTCCTAGAATACAACAAATAAATAAAAACAACAACAAAATATGTGTTTGATAATAAAGCCCTTAAAAAGCACATCAACAGTCACAGCATGCTTGGTCAGGGGTGGTGGCACACACCTGTACTCCCAGTTCTCATGGAAGCTGAGACAGGAGAGTCTCAAATTCAAATTCAGCCTGGGTACCTTAGTGAGTTATCAACATTATAACAGATTAAAAATTTAAATAAAGGACTGAGAATGTAGTGCAGCTGGAAGGCCTTGAGTTCAATCCTCAGTATCACCACCACCACCCAAAAAACCAAAAAAAGAACAAGTCACAGCATTTTTTTAAAAGCACACTATTATTATTAATCTTGGGAAGAGGAAAAAAGGAGTATAGGTAGAGATGGTGTGGGAATAAAGGGAAATATAAGACTTTAGGTCACTTTTCGGTTAATAGCATCAGAATTTTCCTGGTTTCCAAGAAGAAAAGAGGTTAAAAAACAAAACAAAACAAAAAAAACCCTTAAATTCTGATTTTTGTTGTTGTTGTTGGAACTAGCGTCTCATGCTAAGCAAGTGCTCAACTTCTGAGCTATATCCCCAGCTCCTAATATAACTTCCTTCAAAATGGTTTTTATGTTTATTCTTTCTCTGTCCTTGTTGCCAATATCTATGCCTTCCTTTTCTCCACTGTTAAGAGCATTTCATCAACTCCCAGCTAATCTATGTTGCTCTGTTTAGCCATTCCGGACATTCTTCCTAGGTAAATCCTCTTAAGACTCATCTAGATTATTCCAGTATTCTAGTCAAGAATTTGTTACTTAGCCCAGCGAGTTTCTACATTCACTTGATAGCCTAATGGCCCTTCATACTAGAGCCCAAACTTTATTATCTCCCTCCTGTTGCTTAACACTGGCTCTTTGCTGAGGGCTGGTGGCCTTTGCTCTTTCCCCTTCTTTTGTGTCCATTCTATGCCCTCTCAAAGCCACAAGGAATGCCTGCCACTTCCTTCCTTGAAGATTTTCCTAGCAGTTGCAACTCATACAGCTTCTAAAAATTATTTTCAAGTGATGTTGTCTTAATTTACTTTGTTATGGGACACTTACTGGCCTATTACTACCCGTGATAGAGGTATATGTTGCCACTGCTATCAGAAATGCTAATCTGTAATTTCTAAATTCTTTTTAAGGAGACACCGCAGCTCCACTGATTAAGAGCCTACACCTCAAATACTACCATAAAATATTTTTTGGCTAAAATATGGAGAAAATAAAAGTAGGAGTCCGGGGTAGTTTGACTTATTTTACAAACCCACAGGATTTCTAGTTTAAAAAAAAAAAGACAAAAAACCTATATCCAGTTAATTACATCCAAGTTCATCCTATCGCAGGCATATTTTATTTTCGAGCCGTGTGAAATAAGTTAGAAGAAAATAAGCACGAGGTACTTGTGACCACAAACCACAGGAAAAGGAGCTGACCATCCACTCGGGCTTCGTCCCGGGGCCGCCAACGCGTCTGAGGGTCGCGTGCTCGGCTTTCGCTCCGGCGAACTGCTGGCCGGCCCGCCACTCCGGACCGACAGGGGCGCCTCTCCTCCCGCGACGCACTTCCGCGTGCGCGGAGCCGGGACCCGCGGCGGCCGGGGCGAGAGCGGGTGCGCGCGGCGCAGCGCGACGGCCGCGCGGGGCAGGTCGGGCCGCGGCCCCGGAACGGAGCGCGTGAAGCGCAGCACGCGGCGCGGAACTAGCCTGACGCGCGCGCACGAGCGGGGTGCGGGGCGCGCGCTCGGCTCGGGGCGAAGGCGGAAGGGCTCCAGGGCGGAGCCCACAAACCCTTCGCGAGGGTCCCGCGGGAGCCCGAGGCCCGGGGCCAGAGCGCCGGCGCCCCCGAAGGCGCCCAGCGGCGCGGCGGGCCGTCTCCCTAGCGCCCCAGGTGGCCACCCGCCGCTGGTAGCCGCCGGAGCGCCGAGTCGCTCCGCCTCCGCCGGCTCCGCTGCCCTCCGCAGCCTCCCCGCCCGGCGCTCGCCCGACCCGCCTCCCTTCCCCCTCCCGGGCAGCGATGGACACGGCCTGCCCTCGCCGCCGCCGGCAGCAGCTCGCGGGCCTCCCCCTGAACTGCAGGCCCTGAGGAGCCGCGTGCCGGGGTCGGGACCGGGGCCGGGACCTGCGCTGGCTGCCGCCCCTCGGGAGGAAGCTCTCGCTTCCCTGTCACCAGGCCCCCGCGGAGGAAGGGGAGGGACGAGACGCGGCTTTTCCTGTGCCGCCTGCCCAGCTCGACCTGCGCGGCCTGCGGCTTCCTGGGAACGCGAGGGCCGCGGCCGGGCCTGGCTCTGCCCGCGGCCTACTCGGGGCTGGACCGGAGCAGTTTGGGAGGACTGGCCTGGGTAAGTGCCTGCGGGAAGGGCGGGCCGGGCCGCTTCGGGCCATCGGAAGATCCGGGCCTGGGATCGGGATCCGCGGCGGGCGGGGACGAGACTCCGGCGCCGGTGAAGTACGCGGAGCTGCTGCCGGCTCCCCGGCTCGGCCCCTTTGTTCACGTCCCGGGCCTTGCCGGCGGCCGGGCTTGGCTTGTCGGGGCCACAGCCCACGCCGGGCTCCCGGTGCCCTTGAGAAGGGTCCGCGTCCCGGCTGGGACCGGGGACGTCCCGCCGGGCCTCAGAGTTCCGGGCGCCGGGCTCGGCGGCCTCGTCTGGAACACGCAGGCTCGGTGCTGGTCCTCCACAACTTCCCGGTGCTCTGAGACGCTCAGGTAGCTAACTTAGCGGGGATCGTGCCAGCGCCTCCCGGTCCGACTCGGCAGGGCCCACGGTGGTGGGTCAGCCCCTCTGGTGGCCGCCGTTGGGTACCCAAGGCGACCCGCCGCTTGGTTCCCACATCTGCACCTGGATTACGTGAGACACAAATCTGTCCTCTGGTCAGGGCGCTTACGAGGATCGTTTGTGATGATCTTACTGCTGGGGTTGCTTCGTTATTATTATTATTATTACTATTGTTATGTTTTAAAGTAACTGCCTCATCCAGTGGAGATGAAGAAAAGGCCGTAGATTGGCCTATATTCTGATTTGTAACCTGTTAGTCCATTGCACTTGTCTTTTTTAAAGTTTTAAGAACAGTTGGTAAGGCTACCAAAATTTCTAAACAGTTTTTATTCATAGATTTGTATGTAATTATCATTTGTACTTGGATAGCTTTAAAATGCAAGTAAGGTGAAAAGTCGGCAGAATTTGTCAAGTTGGAGGTAAAGGAGAAACTCAAAGTACTTAAGCTCTAGAAATACTGAGTGGACCTTTATCGGAAGATCAGTTTTGGGTGAAGAGAGGAAGAACCTTGGGGGGGGGGAGAACCTTTAGAAGGTGTTCTTTGCCTTTTGGCAGACATTAGTGATAGCAGTAGTGCAATCCAAAGCTTGTTTGACTGTCTTTGACAAAGACAGCTCTAGTTTCTAGTTAAGCTGCAACCTAATCAGTTTATACTATTGTGCAAAACTGGTTTTTATTTCGTATATCTGAACGTTGAACCCTAGGATTTGGGAAAGTTGAAAATTGCATTAAGCTTTTTATTCGGACATGCTTGTTTTTATTTTATTTTATTTATTTATTTATTTATTTATTTATTTTTAATTCCTACCACAGCGTTGTGAAAGTTTGGTTCTAGCATGAGAAGAAAAACAAACATTAAACTCAAGTTGGTCAGTCCAGGATATTTAAAGAACTTTTCCCCCTGTACTTTTTATATTTAAGCAGGGGCTTTTTAAAAACCATGGCAGATGTGGATCCAGATACATTGCTGGAATGGCTACAGATGGGACAGGGAGATGAAAGGGACATGCAACTAATTGCCCTTGAACAGCTCTGTATGCTACTTTTGATGTCTGACAACGTGGATCGTTGTTTTGAAACGTAAGTACATTCCTTTATCATCTTCCTCTGTGGTTGATGTAGTGACAGCTGTTCTCAGCCTTTTGCTGATTTTTGGTTTGTGTGGAAATTTCTCCAATGAATTTCAGAACATAGACTTAAATATATCTGCAGTTTTGTATTTATACTTTTCTAAGAAATAGACTAGTAGGTGAAATAATTCTAGTAATGATAATTGTGGTTATGCATAGACTTTTTCTGGTTCATTTTACTGTTTTTTATCTTAAAGAGAAAAAATTTCAAAGCAAGTTAATAGGGTAACAGTTAATGCGTTGTGTATTATCTTTAAATTAGTGTAGAGTACAAGACATAGGCATTTAATTGCACAAGACTTTTCAGTGAACTGAGAGAAATTGGCATAACTAACTTAAGAATCATATATTTTCTTTTGCCTTGAATGGATGATAATTAGGAATATTAATACCCAACTTGGGCTATTCATTTTTAAAATATGTCGTAAACTGGGGAGAATACTAATGTTTACCTTTTTAAAGCTATTTCTGTACTATAAAACTGACTTATGGAAGAATAGAAATGATGATGAACCTATGTTTTGCATTGCTTGTGTCTTAAATGCTGTTAAGTCATGTTACTATACTTTTGTTAAAGCAATCCATATAAATTTTGTTTTATGATAGTACAAGTAGGATGTTAAACATAGAATACTCTTTAGTAGAAACATTCTCAGGTTTGGAAAGCTCATCCATACAGTTTTATCCAGAAGTTAAAATTGAAAATTTGTGCAAAAATGTAAAAGAGAATTCATTAGTAGATAAGCTATTAAAGTCATGGTGCTAGTCTCATCAGCTTAACCATTATTCTCAGTGCTCAGTATGCTTGGGATTTTCTGTTTAATTTATATGAATAATTCTGAGTTCCAATAGTAAGTAATTGGAAACTTTTGTTTCTATATTTGTTTTAGTGCCATTTTAAGATAACTAGTAGAAAATATTTGAGACATTGACCTATAACGTAACTGTCTTAATGTCTTTGAGATGGGAATAAAGACTATTACTACTCACTAAATTGACAAGGCAGTTTTATTTTTAAAAATTTTTGTGGGACATCATACATACTAGGCAAATGCTCTCATTGAGCTATGTCCCCAGCCCTGACAAAGTATTTTTGTTTTTGGTTTTGCTTTTAAAATAATTGCTCTCCGGCCAGCCAAATAGCTCAGTGGATTAAAGTGCCTGCAAGCAGGCACAGGGGCAGGGGTTCTATCCCCAGGCCTGCCAGCTGGCTGGCCCTACCCCCAGAGTGCACTGAGATGACTGTTAAGACTGGGCATGGTGGCATGCACCTGTAATCCTAGCACTTGGTAGGCTGTAAACAAGAGAATCACTACAAGTCTGATCTAATAATGAGACCGTGAACACCCTGTAAACCCTTAATACAGAAAGAAAAAAATTGCTAGTTGTAAACCTCATTAAAATAGTTGTTTTTGTTTTCATTTTGTTTTGTAAGACAAGGTTTTATTGTGCACTTCAGGCTGGCCTAGAAATTGCTTTGTAACCCAGGTGGGCCTCAAATTTTCTTGCTTTAGCCACCCAAGTGCTGGGATTACAGGTGTGCTCCACTGTTCCCAGCTAAAACAGTATTTTTGTAAAAGTCTTTATAAATGAACTTTTCAAATTATAATGATCCATTTCTTTTTAACTAGTTTTTGTTATCAGCAGACTCTTTTAAGAATAATTTAGCCCCTCTTGACACCTGTTTTAGTAGGATTTATAAAGACATGAAAGAGCTTTGAGTGTATGTTTCATTATAGGTTCTTCATTATCTTGAAAGTTATTTTGATATTTTAAAAATTTCTTCTTGGGGCTAGGGATGTAGCACTTTGGTAGAGAGCTGTTCTAGTATGTGCAGGTCCTGGGTTTAATAGCCTACAAGGCAGTAAAAAGTTACACTTGCCAGTCATATGATGTATCATTGCATATCTCTTTAGTATTTGTCAGTCAAACCAATTAAGTCAGATCAGCTATTTCATATTCTATTTAGCACTCTCTTTAGGTTGAGGTATGTGTAGTGGCATTTTTAAAAAGGGTCACTATGTTAAAACAATTCACAGGAAGAATATAAAATATAAAATTTCTCCCTTTGAAAAATTGTACAGTCCAGACATAACTGCTATTATTTTTTTTTCATTTTCCCTTCCAGGTTAATTCAGATTTAGTATAATGTGATTTTTAAGAAGAAATTAAAGTCCTTTGTATGACGGTACATTAGTATTTCAAATTGGAATGGCTAGCTTTGTTTTATGTGGCATACCAGTTATGTCACAAAAATAGACTTTTTTTGCATTGTGAGGTGCTTTGTACTGAGTTACATCTCCAGGCCATTTTTTATTTTTTATTTTGATATAGGATCTCTCAGACTCACTAAGTTCCTCTGGCTTAGTTGTCCAGACTGGTCTCAAACTTAGGAGATCCTTTTGCCTCTGCTTCCCAGAGTGCTGGCATTACAAGCCTTTGTCACCAGGCTGTTTGATATTTGATTAAGTTTTGTAACAGTTTTATTTTTAAACCTTAGTTTTCTTTTTCATTCAATGCTATAAGGAAAACCTATCTTGGTTCCTTTTTTAAACAAGAGAACCAGCTTAGTGAGATCAGTAGAATTGGTTATATGGTCAGAGACATGGGCTCAAGTTCTTAGTTTGCTTGTATTACTTAACCTGAGAGAGCCTTACCTTCTTCCTCTGTACAGTGGCAGTAGTCTTATTTCAGTGGGTTTCTTGTGACAAAGAGAGAATTTATGTGAAAACTAGTTTGAGTAAAATGGGGTACTTGTTATTAATATCGTCATTTAAAATTTTATTTGGATACTATTCCTTGAAATAGTGATTATGGAGTGTCTTACAATGTTTCTGAGCAATCAACAAGGCAAGTGAAAACCAATAATATAGTGTGTTTATATACTGGTGAAAATTTCTACACTAAAAATTTGATTTCAAAAGATAGCCTTTTGCTTTGTCTAATACAGAAAATGATATCTGTAAACTCAGATGAAGTGTGATTAAAGAAATACAGTGTGTTTAGATTTTAAAATATTCATTACAGTAAACATATGGCTGCTATTCACCCTCAGAATATTTTCCCGTTATTCTTGCCACTTTCCAAAGCCGTTCTAGAAGTTGTTTTTTTCTTTAAATTTTATTTGTGTGTGTGTGTTTGTGGCCAGCTCAGCCCACCAGGGGGCGGGGCTGGTTGGCATGTGGTGC
>NDGN011520084.1:731-16123 GCA_002564285.1 Tympanoctomys barrerae | reverse complement strand
AAAATGAACCCACATCAATATCAAGGTTTTTAATGAAACCTGTTAAGGTCCTATTTAAACAGTGCATTAAACTTTCAGAAACATTTCATAACTACAGAATTCTTCATGCTAAGGACATTGCTAGGCCTGAGGGATCATTTGTGTGTGTGTGTGTTTTTTTTTTTTTTTAACCTAGCTGGTATCTGCTGTAGTTATGGAAATACCCCTCACCTTCTTCCTCATGCTTAGTAACTTGAGTGCATAAAACTGAATTAAGAAAAAAAAAAGATTTAACACATCTCCAACTGAATTTAGTTTATTTTGAATCAAGGCTGTCAGCATGTTGATCTGGAAGAGAAGACAGATTAAACCCTGTTTTGCCTGCCTAAGTTCATAAACTGGAAAATAAATGTGCCCTCCTTCCTGTTGTTTAATGTCTTCTGCAGCACTGTCCTAGGCTCCTGAAGTTTAGAGTCCAGCTTGTTGTGGGTTCTGAGGATGCAGTCCAGTGGGGCTTGGTCCAGTGGGCACCTTGGAAAGGAGGAGGAAAACTGCAGTTAGCTGGGGGTGCGGGGCTGGGGCTCCGGGAAGGTCAATGGCCAGTGTGGACTCCATGTATTTGGGGTGGGAGAAGGTTCCAGATGATGGGACTGGCCAGTGCCTTCTGGGGGTGAGGAATGTTGAGGCGGCCAGGACAGTGGACTCCAGCGTTGGTCTGTATGGTGGACACCTGCATTGCAGGGTTTGAGTCTGAGGGGATAGGAGCTTGGTCTGGTGAGTGATTGCCCCGTCATGTGGCTGTCACCAGACAGGTGTGAGGTGCACAGGAAGTACAGATTTAGTTGGGTCTATGTGGTAGCTAGTCCCAGTTGAGTTGTGGTGGTGCTGGGCTTGGATGTCATTTTTCAGTCATGCTTGGGTTGGATGGCCACAGTGGAAGAGACAGGCTGAGAAACAAGCCATCGTGTCCAGTCTGAGCATCGAGAAGGGTTTTCCCTCTCATTCTACCTGCTGCTGATCCTGCAGGCTTGGGGGTAGCAGCACTGACCTCTCTAAGGCTGCTTCGGTGGGGGCACTGTGGGAGACAACAAGGAGGCTTATTTGGTCATCCCAGTCCTGTTGCCCTTCCTCCACTCTGGGAGATGCTTTCTTTCTCTCTCTCCTCTCTCCCAGGCCGGTCTCCTGCTGTCCTTGGCCAGCAGGGTGGAACAGGTCGTTGCATGGTGGACAGAACTTGCCTGGATGAAGGGATATAGGTGGTCCAGTGTTGCGCTGCATTAGAAGCTGCAAAGGTGCATGTTTAAGCCTTGTGGTTGCAAGGGCAGGATCAGGGACAGGAGCAGGAGCAAGGGAGGGGCATTATGCCAAGGCTTCGTCTCTCACTGAGGAGTGAAGGGGTTGCTCTGAGGAAGCTTCATGGTCCTCAGTGCAGTATAATTGCAATCTAGTCTCCCCTGCTTTTGTCTACAGTTTCCATAAATTCAGGAGATCAAGCCTGCTAGCTGCGCGCGCACGCACACACACACACACACACACACACGCACTCGCGTGCTTACACTGACAGCTTACATCGGGCTTACAGATGTTGAAGCTGTAGGCAGAGTGAGGTGGAGGTGACCCACACCCATCTCAGGGAAAGCAGTCTACAGCCACGGGCCCACTGCTTTCTTGGTCACCCAAGTGCCAGCTGGACAGGTGCTCACATGGCCGTGAATGGGAAGTGGTGTGGAAGGGGTGCTCTGTGCACTGCCCTTCATCTCCTGTGGTGTGAACTTGGGCTGACTCGATGAACCCAAACATTTCATCTCCTGTCCCTTGTGGACAAGCATCACTCGGTGGGCAGGAGGAGCCCACACGTCAGCGGCCTGCGCTTACCTGTAGGTGTTGGAGTGCTCACTGGTGGCAGTGCTAGGTGCCGCGTCACAGAACACCTGCACACCTCAGGTCCCCCTGTCCCCTCTTCTTTATCTCTGCTTTGCCCCACAGTGATGGTCCCAGCCAGAGCCAGGACCCAGCACAGTGGGAGCTGTGTTGGGAACGACTGTGTAGGCTTGAACGGCTTTTCTTTTCTTTCATTCTTTGTATGTGAAATATGCAACAGTCCAGCCATAATCCACCAAAACAAACCTGCGTGCTCCTCAACCGCTTAACCTATGTGCATCCCGAGAGATGCAGCCTGTGCACATGGTCCTTCACGCATTTCCCTTCCTAGCCCATCTCCTCCTGCCTTTCCAGTATCCAGAGAGGGCTGTGTGTCCCTCCTGCACTCTGTCCTGTGTCCTGGCCTGGATGTGCCACAAATGACACTTGCACCCACGTGTGTCCTGTAAACATGTCCATTTTACATGAAAAGCATAAGTCCACACACACCCTTCTGGGATTTATTTTTGCACTCGACATTATAGTTTTACACTTTATGCATGTTGATATGGGCAGATCTACCCATAGGCTGATCTTTGAGGGTCTTTTAATTTTTTTTGTAAATTTATTTTATTTTGAAGAGTAAAAACAAGAGCAACAACAAAGAACAGTAATAAATGAAAAAAGAGAGACAAGAACAAAAATTTAAGATTTCTTGAAAGCAAGCAGTAACTTACATTCAATCTTATATCCAAGCTTTCATAACTTTGTGGGTCTTTGATTCTCATTATTTAATAATTTTATTTGATTGACTCCAATGTATTTACTTGCCTAAAAGTTATGCTTTAAATTTTTATGTTGTTAGTACATATTTTGCAGTATAGTAGGATAGTCCTCATGTGGAGTTGGTGCATGGACATAACATCTGACCTAGAGCCAGCTGACTATGGACTAAAACCTTTACGAGCTCTGAGCTAAAATAAATCTTTCTTGGCTGTCTTGTCCCAGCAATGAGAAAAGTACCAAAGATAGACTGTGGTAACAGGGAAAGGGGTTCATTGCTGTGACACTACCTGCCCAGGTGGTCCAGGAGCCTTTGGGATTGGCTTGTGGGAGAGTGTGGAAAGGGCTGGAGAAGAGGCTGGAGAAGCAGCCCTGTGATGCTGTCAGCCGAGTTTGATGGGAGATCCTGGTCAGAGCTTAGGAGGTCAGAATGCTGAGACAGACTACCTGACACACACAAGGAGGGCCATGGCAAAGGAAGAGTGTTCTATCGCTCAGCAGGCAGGCAGGTGGCAGTCGCCGCTGCTGCCACCTACTTTTCTGTGCTCTTCCTTTATGTTCCATGCAGGTTATAAGCCTATTGATTGGTGCACCCGTACCCAGGACGTGGTGTCCTGTATCCACACCCTTCGTTCACACTCCCGTACTCTAAATCCAGCCCCCTCTGAAATGCCCCATCTGTGACTGCATGAGGCTTTTGCACCTCTCCCTCTTCTCTTGCCTTCCTTCCTCATCTCCAAAATGTCTATCTCTCTGCTTACTGCCATCTGTCCTTTATCCTACTTTTAAAGCTGTTTTTATTTGGGGTTTTTCATATAAGTAATCATATGATATTTAACCTTCTGTGTCTGATTTATTTTTCTTAGCATTAAGGTCTCAAGGTCCATTCATTTTCCTGGAAATGACTCAATTTATCCTTCTAAATGGCCAACTGGACTCCATTGTGCATAAATACCACGTTTTCTTTTTCCCGTCTGTTGATGGGTATTTAGGCTGCTTCTATAGTTTAGCTATTGCAAAATGTGCTTTAAGGCATTGTCTTCGAGCAGCACAGACTAAGTCTGTCCTCTGAGCCACATGTTGGGTACCTAAGGCCAGGTCAGCACCTTGGAATAAGTCAGGTCTCTGAGGATTCCTGACCGTGGCTGGACTGTGAGGTCCCAGGTCCACTGCCTCAGTTTAAGGCCTGCGTCACCAGGAGTGACAGGCATAGTCTTGGGAAGCATTCTGTTGCCCATCATATTCCTAGCCTACTCATTTAGTGGTTTTGGTGAAGGTGACAATCTCTCAAAGATATTTCTCTTTTCATAGCTAATGATTTTTACAACTCTGTCAATGTTTGCTTATAGGTGTTGAGGTGCTGTTGTCTGACACATGCGTCATCTGGGTTTTTCTGTCTTCTTGGTGAGTTAGTCGTTTGTATTATTAAGCCCTCTTTACCCCTAATAAATAATTCTGTCTTCAACTCTTTGTTCTTCTGATAGTAAAATCACTGATCCAGCTTTCTTCTTGTTTTTAGCCGAACTGCTTTATTGGTATATTAACTGAGTGCTTTTCAACAAATTTGAGTAAAATTTTCTCTTTATTTACCATTTGGATATATCTTTTATAGCATATGGGGTATAACTGAATTGTTAATCACCCAGATGGGGTTGGGGAGATAGCTTAGTGGCGTAAGTACCTGCCTGACAAGTACAAGGTCTTGAGTTCTATCCCCAGTGCTGTATGCTGTGCTGGCCCTAGGACTCTGGGCGACCATGCCTGTCCCAACACCAGGTGTTGTAGTGCACACCTGGAATCCCAGCGCTGGGGAGGCTGAGACAGGAGGATCACTGCAAGTCTGGAAATCATAGTGAGATGCTGTATCAAAAAAAAAAAAATACCCAGATGGAGAATATTCATGTTTTGATGAGTGATGTTTATTTAGATACAATATATTTTTAATGAGAGAGTACATTTGTATTTGTTACTATCAGTATGCTTTATGTTTTCCATTTTTACAGTTTTCCTGAATGTATAAACTTATCTATGCCCCCTCCCCCCGCCCACTGCTTTTGGAATTTGGACATTTTAATTCTACTTGTTTGGGTTCTCCTTACATTTTCCCAGTTATCTCTCATTTTGTGAAGTCCAAAGCATTATCTCCAGCCACTTCTCAAACAACAGGAGCCCCCAACGTTCTCCTCCCGGGAGCCCCCAACGCGGTCCTCCTGGGAATCCCCAATGCACTCCTCCCATCATTCATGGGATTGCTACTTCCTTGTATTTTGGTTCTACTTTTTTTTTTTTTGGCAGAACCGGGGATTGAACTCAGGCCCTTGCACTTGCCAGGGAAGTTCTACTATGGTTGGTTGGTTGGTTTGTTTTTTAATGGCGCTGATGGCCCTGGGAATTGAGCCTAGGGACTTTGAACTGAGCCATATCCCGGCCTTTATGTAAAAAAGAAAAAAAAATCTCGCTCTCTCACTCACTCCCTCTCTCGCTCTTTCCCTCTCTCCCTCTCTAGCTTTCTCCCTCTCTCCTTCATTTGCTTGTGGCTGGCTCCGCCTGTCCTGTTGGGCTGTTGCGCCATGTGGTGCTGGGTATAGAAATGTGGTCCCTGTGCTTGCCTAAGCAGGCACTTTAGACCACTGAGTTCGCTCACTGGCCCTCTTTCTTTCTTTTTTGAGGCAGTGTCTCATTAAGTCATTAAATTACTCAAGCTGGGTTTGAATAATGCTCCTGCCTCAGCCTCCCAGAACAGTGGGATTAGAGGTGTAAGCCATCACTCCGGGCTCTCCTTTTTAAACTCCCTCGACACTTGATCATTATTAGCATATTTTTAGTTGTGTCAGTGAAGCTTATCTAGATTTGCCACAGTGCGTTCTAATATTCTTTGTTTCATCTTCACTTCTTGAATTTATTGCTTTTCCTTTCTGGGTTTCATTTCCTTCTTACTGAAGATATAATCTGATGGCCCTTTAATTAAATGTCTATGAGTAGTGAGAGTTTTCAGTCTTTACTCCAGCATTTCTTCCATTTGCCTGTCCTCGCACGACAGCTTTGCCTGGCATTGATTTTCGGGTTCCCAGTCGTCTCCCTCGGCACTTTGAAGACTTTACTGGATTTTACTGCCTCTGGCATCTCCTGTTCCTGATTGGAAATCCCATGTCCATCAACTCATCCCCTTTGTAGACAATCTCGTTTCTGCTGTCCAGTCACCTTTAATATTTTCCCTTCCTCTTTGATGTTTCAACATGATATGGTTTGATGTGGCTTTCATTATATTTATTTTGCACTGGGTTCCCTTATCTTTTTCTTCTTTTTTGTTAATTTCATTCTCCACCCCTTAAATCTGGTTGTCATTTCTTCCCCAAAAGTATATCTTTTGAGTATTTTTTTTTATTTTCTCTGTTTACTATTTGCCCACTATAGAACTCCTCAGCAGCACGGGACATCTTGGGAAGCCCACTGATTCATTGTTCCCTGCCTGACTTCTCTCTCCACTTTCCTTCCATTCTAGGTTCTGCACTGATAAGTATCATCATTTTTGAGAAACTGAATTTTAAAACTGTGTCCCCTGGGCATTTCTGGAAGTGACCTTAGTTATTTCAATGCTACCTGGTTTTGTTTTATCTTGTGCTGCGTTTCATTATGATTTCAATTATCTTTTAAAGAGTCATTTCAGATTTATTCTGCAGATGCTTTGGGTCAGATCTTTTATCCATAATGTTTGGGGTACCAGTCCTCCTTTGTTTTCCCTCTTGTGCCTCCACCAAAATCTGATTATTTCATTTTTTTCCTTGTGTGTATTTTGTAGAAGTTTCTTTAAGCTCATCTTCAGTGGGTGTGTTTGTTTTCTTTGTGAGCCACAGAGTGGGTTTTCAGTTTGCTTCTGCCAAAGCCCTAGGCTTTTGGATGGTCATGGATCTTTTATCTGTTGATCACTTCATCGATGCACCTTTCATTCTGCCTTTGTCTTTCTCTTTCTACCTCTCTATCTCTATCCCATATCACCTGCTCCCCTTGGGTCATAAACTGTGTCCTTTGTCCCTGCAGAGCCCTGGCCACAGTACCTAAAGACTCTGTGGTTACTGTGGACTCCATTGGCACTTACTGTCTTGGACTTAATTTCTTTCTTTGGTTCCAGACCTTGGGGATTTCTTTTTCTTTCTTTTGCTCTTTGAGCTGTACAACACACATATAAATTATTTTGGGGATAGGGTAGGAGATGATGGTTAGACATTTCCTAGCACTTCAGAGTGGACACAGTCGGAGCGAAGCCTGATTCTCAGGTGAAGGTGCCTTGTGATGACCTAGGGCTCCTTTGCATGAAGTGTATTTCATGTCTTGCTAATTAAGTCCAGGGATAGAGTGTGCACTCAGTGAAAGAAATCATCTTTTAAATGATGATTTAAGTGGGGGGGGATGAGGATTCGAACCCTGGGCCTGCCATGCCAGCCCTGTCCTGGGGGGCTGGCACAGCAATTGAGACTGGGTATGGTGGCACACACCTGTAATCCCAGCTCTTGGGAGGCTGTAAGCAGGTAGAGCACTACTGAGTCCAATCTAGTAGTGAGACCTTGAACACCCTGTAGACTCTTCCCTACAAATAAATAAATAAATAAATACTCATTAGGTAGAAGTGGATATTGGGTCACTCAAAGATCATTGTCCTCATATGATTTTCTACTACCGGTATTGAAAAGAAGAAAATAAAACCATGCTATTCACATGGTCAAAAGATCTGAAAGCTCAGCAGGAGAGCAAACCTATAACCATGTAGCATGTGGAAGAGAGCAGAGGCGGGATGGAGGCCAGGATTTTGTCTAGGAAGCACTGGAGAGCTAGGGTGGGCCTTCAGCTAGAAGAGGATGCGAACCCAAAGAATGCTCTCCAGGTGACGGCTCTCAACAAGAGAGCAAATGGATCATAAATTTTGCAGGCACTTATGGCTGAATAGAGCAGCATGAAGACTTCTAAATTATACACTGACCCATCAGGGAAGGGTCTTTAAGTAGGATCTAGATGTTGCTTCTTCAGGACTGACAAGGAGATGCAAATCAGATTAGTTCTTAGCTAGCATACAATAAGTCATGCTCAACAGTTATAAGTTAAAAGAATTGACACTTAAATTCTTTTGGAAAGACAAGCTGAAATGGCTGCATAGAGAAATATGTATGGTCTGGTAGGTTATTTTGGGTTTTGGTCTTTGGATCTCTATTCATTATATGATCATGTATAATTTAAATGATAATTCTACATGAATATTAAAAAGAAATTTTTAAAAAATGTAGAATTGCCTCAGGTATGCCACCTTTGTATGATAGTCTTCATTTTATATCACATTTGTATATTACATTTCCAAGTTGTAATCACACTGTATTATATTGAACATTTTGCTATTTTGCTCTCTCGCTCTCTCTGTCTTCTTGAGACAAGATTTACTATGCAGTTCAGGCTGACCTTCAACTAACTTGTAGCCCAGACTGGTCTTGAACTCACAGCAATTTTCTGCCTTAGCTCTCCAAGTGCTGGGACTATAGGCATGTGTCACCGTGCTGGGCCAGTTGTTTTCTTGTAGATAAGAAAATTCTCATATTTTTCTGGGTAAACTTGATTAAGACTTGCTATTAAGATATAAATCTAGTAAAGTTGAAGGAGAGAAATGGGCTTGCCTACTTATTTTGCTGAGTAAAGACATCAAAAAAGGAAAAAAATATTTCTCTAATGTTACCAGCATCTTAGCAAAGTATATTTTCACACACGCTCACGAGAGAGAGAGAGAGAGAGAGAGAGAGAGAGAGAGTGCATCCAAAGAGAGATTCCCTTCAGTTATGTTACTGTAGCTTTATAGACATCCCAACTGTTATACCACTTTCCAGCACAGTTCTCCAAGGATGATGGAACATCTCATCTCAGGGGTCTTTTCTTATCCAGGAAGAGAGATTTCCTGGGCTGAGTGATATCTTGAGGAATTTACAGTTGTTGAGTTCATAATGTTGTTTGCAAAATAGCTGACAGATTCACTAGAGCCAGTGAGAAAGCTGTTGTTCCAAGTGATGGTTGTGAAGTCCACAGCTTCTCCACACAGCTAGAGCTCTCCTGTGTGGCCCAGAGCAAGAACATCAGACAGTGGTCACAGACATATGTATGTGTTTTGATGACATTTGATCTGAAAGTCCTGAGAAAGCTCACTAGGGCCCCTTGTTGGAGGCCCTGACATCATCACTAGGAGGATTTGGTGTGGACACAAGACAGGACAGGTCTCCTCCTTTGGCAGAGGTGTCTGCTGAAAGCATCATTCTTTCAGAAACTTCAGTAGGAAGGCCAAGCTTAACCTCTCTCAGCTGTTCATAGGCCTGGGTGGGATTCGATCTCCTCTCTGGCTCCTGATACTTGTGCTCTGGCCTGACCATGGTGGGTTAACCAGTTCTGCGTGTAGGCAGAGCATTCTTGATTAACTTTTGAGCATGGTTTGGTTTGCCCTTCACTTCTTTGGAAGAAAGGCTTACCAACTGGAATGGTTATGTTTTGAGGGCTCCCACCAGATCTTAGAGTTCTAAGAGTGAAAGGCTCATGTGTTTTATACAGGAACTTCCAGCTGCTTAAAGAGTTTAAGCACCACATCTAGGTGTTCAAAAGTTTTCTTCAAAAGGGCTTGAGGGAAAAAGAACAGAAAAAACACAAAGCCCATAAATTGATGTTTTCAAGCATGATTTTCTATTGCCCAGCACTGCTATTCACAGAAAAGAAAAGCAATTTTAATAATAAAGACAGATTAAATTGCTGTAAATACATCAACGGTGGGTTTTCCAATCTTTACCACCACCTCCTCAACAATTAAAGTCAACATTTATAAAAAATCATTTAAATTTTGAAGGTCTGATATTTATACAGCTGTTTTCGTTTCTTTCTTTGAAAGATCCTATATTTGCAATGAAAGTGTCAAAAGTTAAAATCTAAAATTAATTCAAGAAGTTGGAGTTTGTGGTGCATGCAAAGTAGAGGGAAGAAAAGCATGCAGAAGACAAGAGAGCCAGCTTAGGAATGCTCCCCATAAAATGACTTCCTTTTTAAAGAAGTGCTCGTTAAGCTTTAAAATTTTTATGTCAGTGAATTTAAAGTTGCAATCTAGGAGACAAATGTTTTTCTTTACAGGAGTCAAGTTGGGCAGGGGAAATGCTAACATCCATCATGTCTTACCTGATAAAAATAAAGAAAACTTAAAAAGATATTCAACAAGAAACAAGAGAAATACAAGGATGAGATATTGAAATAAAATTCTCATGGAAACATGTCAAGGAAATGAGAAACACGAAGGGTCAAGAAATCTCAAAATTAGGGCCAGCGAGATAGCTCAGCAGTCCAAGTGCCTGCCCAGACAAGTGCAAGGACCCAGGTTCAATCCCAGTACCACATGCTGTGCTGGCCCCACCCTTGGTGTGCTGAGCTGGTCACCAAAACTGGTGACACATATCTATAATCCCAGTGCTGGGGAGGCTGAAACAGGAGGATTGCTACAAGTCCAAACTATGTAATGAGCTCTTGTACAAAATACATTTTAAAAGTCTCAATTAAAATGGGGGCAATTCTTCTTTTATAGGACAATGTTTAGTGGAGACTCCAGTCTCCACCCATTACCTATCTTGATTTTTTGCTTCATTTTGGGAATTAAAACTCAAATTTATCTATCTATCTATGGAACAATATTTATCTGTATTTTTTCCTATGAGCTTGTCTCTTGAACTTTTATGGTATTGGATGATTTCACAGATTAACTCAGCACATTGTCTTTGTTACCAAAAGGGTAGGCTTTGATTTTCTTTTGGTTTTGAAAAACTGTGTAGGTGTTTTGGGAACACAGGCCTTTTCTAATTGAGCCTTCCATGGGTAACCTCGTCACTGGTGGCATTAAAATCATGTGGCTGGATTTCTGCCCATTGTAGCTGTTGTGTGGTGGACGCCTTCATCTGAGTTGGTGGTCGGGACAATCACTGGCCCTTACCTGCCCTCTTAATTCTTGAACCTAATGTTTCTGCCCTATGGCGTTCTTTAATCCCAGCAACAAAGCTGGAGAGTGCTGTGTACAAGGGTGGAGGCCATGAGTCTGGCTAACACTTACTCCTAGTAAACTCCCTTGAATATTCAGAGGGGAAGAAATTCTAGTAGGGAATATACCATCAGAATATACTATCCGATGGAATATACCATCAGAATCTTGGATGCAGGATTCCCAAGTGGAGTTAGACACAAAGAGAGGTTGGAGACCTCAGCCTGGCTTTCATTTTTGAGGAGCTAAATCAGAGTTTAGAAATGATCTGACATCTCAAGTCGACATCAAAGTGGCTCATGTATATGAGAAATAGTATATCTGGCTATGGGTTGTCCATAAAAATTAAAATATAAATGAAGAAACAAAACAAGCCAAGTCCTCTGGACATATTTAAGCCAGAAGCATGCTGTAACTGTTTACTTTTACTTTCCACCGGCTCTGTGATTTCATCTTAATTAGGATATTATCACAGTTCTCGGCAAGCCTAAATGGAGGTTCTTGTTCCTACCCTTCACTCACCTGATGAGCAGAGCTGATGTCATGCTGGGCCCTGCAGTGCTGGCATGAGAGGGCGTGACATGGGGTGAAGCCTTTCCATTCTACTCGAGAGGAGTGGCAGGTGGGACCCCGAGGCACTGGGTGGCAGCTGCTCTGATACTTGCCATTCAGGGGCATTTTTGGTTTCATCCACCCCTCCCAGAGGGAAAGGGACTTCCAGCTATAAGCTTCCGAATCTCTACAGTCCTGGGCATTTCCTTCATCCCTCACCTGACAGGCAGGCACTTCTGATTCTGAGGGTGGCCCTGAGGCTCTGGAATCCCACTGGAGATCTGTGCATCTCTGTTGCAAGTCCCTTTCCTTTGGCTCCTGCATGGCTTCTGAAAAACCCCATCTAAAGAAATTCCAGATAGGGCATTTTATATAGATGGATATAGATGTAAGTATAAGTATGGATGAGATATTTGATTAAGAAATTGGCCTGTCTTAGGTGAATAGGTACATGAACCAGGACTTCGGTTGTTTTATTTTATTTTATTTTATTTTATTTTATTTTATTTTATTTTATTTTTGTTGTGAGACTGGATCTCACTATGTAGTTCAAGCTGGCCTTGAACTCACTACACAGCCCAGACTGGTCTCAAACTTGAAGTGATCATCTTGCTTCAGCCTCCTAAATGCTGTGATTGTAGGTGTGCACCACTATGCTGGAGCTTTGCTCTAAGGAACAGGTGCATGCACCCATGTGCTGGTGATGCACCCTCTGTAGGGCAGGCCAGTGATCGTCTCTGCTCCCAGGGACTGTTCTCAGGGAGCCGGAGGCAGGATGAAGTGGTTGATGGAAAGAAACAGATGGTGGTGCTACAGGGGTGCTGAGCTCTCACTGCTTGGCCACTCTGGTACCTCTAGGTCTCCTTCACCAAGGCCCCAGCCCTTTGGTGGGGGACGCTGGCCTCCATGTGCAGTTGATAACACAGAGCCTGAGTGGAGACAGTGGCCAAGGTCCAGGCTGCCCAAGGTGTGTCCACACCATGTCTGAAACACAGGAGCGGGGATCTGTTCCACGTGCAGCTCAGCCTGAAATTACCTCTGTGCCCTGGCCACCCCAGGAAGAGTGGAGGAGTGGCGTGAGACTTCTAGGTGTGAGCTCAGTTCCCTGCCTCAGAGATGCTGAGTGGGCAGGGCGCTCTGGAGGAACTGGGAAGTGGCAAAGGAAAGGGGAGCTTGCTTGTCATGGCTCTGTCATGGGGACAGATGAGTTAGTTCTGTGGCATCAACAGTCCCTGAGACATGGAAGCAATGCTCAGAAAGGGCAGTGGGGGACTTCATCTTCTCTGGCATGGATTGCATGGGTAGTGCTGTCCCTTTTCTATGGACCAGCACGGTTCCTGGGAATAAGAGGAGACTGTGTTGGAATCCTAACCTTGATTCCTCCTCCTCCACCTCTAAATTGGAGATCTTCCTAAACCTCAGGTGTCTGAGGAAGACGTTCATATCAGCCGCGTTCAGGCCCTGGTTAATGCTACTGAGGATCCCACTGTGCAGCAGGAAGAAAGCTGTTGCTGCCACCAAGGAAGGTGGCAGCAGCGCTGTGGGGTTAGCTGGGCTCCTAGTGCCTTTTTTGCTTTGAAATGCAAGATTAGCTGTCCCATTTACTGTAAAGTAACCATCCCCTCCTTTTACAGAGTCAGATCCAGGCTGGAGGGTCAGGTATGGGCAGCACGCAATCTGGTCCTACTCCAGATGCCTTTAACACTTCTTCCCCTGAAAGGGAAAGTTGCTGAGTAAGTCTTAGAATCACACTTCATAAATGGTGCAAATGGAAAACCCAAAGATGCTTCAGGTGAGAAGAGCTTCCGTGTGTTGGTTCTGCGCAGGGCTGTGGAGGCCAGAGGCCAGAGGTGCCCTTTGCCAGCTTCGCTCTGCCTCCACAGCTCCTCTCCCCTTTCCCACCTGCGTGCACCTTCCAGTTCCCACCCCTCTGTGGCTGGGAACTCTGTTCTTGAGTGCAGATGCCTCTGAGCTGCCTCCTGCACCCACTTCTCAAAGAGGAGTTCTTTCTAAAGAGCCGGTGCCTGGTGGGAGTGGACTCCACAGCACTTTGCCCTTCCGAGTCCTCAGCTCCTACCCAGCAAGTGCTCAGCCAGCTTCCTGCGCAGCTGACGGAGGTGCCAAGTCCTCACGCATGGACCCTAGCTCTTGGATCCTTCCTTCCCTCATTTGTATATGTCCAAAGCCTCCAGCGGCTGTTTCCAGGATGGGGTTCACACATCACAGCCTGCACTACCGCTTCTTGGGAGCCACAGAGGCCTGCATTCTCCAGCTAGCACACTGCCATCCTCTTGGCCTGGCTCACTCAGCTTTGTGCTTTGCTAGAATCTCTGACTGAGGACTTAGCTGGGTCCCTGCCCCACTCTGTCTTGCCTTGGAAACCGTTCTGCACACCTCAGGAGATGGCAGAGATGATAGAAACATTTTGTGTGCTGTTGACAGAGCTCTTTGCCTCAGATCTCCAGGAGCCGAGTCTGCAGCAGCCGCATGCCCTTGAGCTGGATGGCTTGTGACGCTCTTGCTGTGAGGTGTGATCTGATCATACCTGAATGTTTGAGTAAAAGGGATTCATTACAGTAAAAGACACCTTGTCAGGGATCCCCTCAGGATCCTCCCACTGGCTCTGAACACACTCTCCCCATCAGTCTTGCCACCTGGTGAAGCAGCTCTGGAGTCCTCTGTCCTCAGTGCCTTCATGGGGTATGATCAGAACTGCAGTGACTGCTGCTGCTGAGCGCTCTCTTTTAGAAAGGCGGCCCACGGAAATATGTCACCGTGTGCTTGTCTACCTGATTCGCCACATCTAGCCCCGTGTGACTTCCGGCTTCTCCCAAAGTCAAAATGACCACAAGGGACATGTTTTGAATGGATTGAGGACATCAAATCAGCCAGCACAGCACAACTAAGACACTGTTCAGAGACTCCAGAGCTGCTGCACAAAGTGGCAGTGACCGCAGGATGAGTGGGTTCAGGATGAAGGGAGGTGTTTTATTTTATTAATTAATTAATTAATTATTATTATTATTACTTTTTTATGTATTTAGCGCAGGGTCTCACTACACAGGTGCTGGCCACCACACCCAGTCTTTCTCATTCACAGTCTCAGTGTGCCGGGGGCGGGGCCGGCACCACAGGCCTGGGATTGAACCCTGATCCCTACACCTGCCTAAGCAGGTGCTTTAGTCTGCTGAGCTATCTGGCCGGCCCTAAAGGGAAATGTTTTAAAAGACATTAATGGCAATGTGTCTTTTACTGAAGTAAAGTTTTATATGTAACATCTTCTGGGTTTTTGTTTTTTTTGTTTTTATATCAGACCTCCTATTCTCCCTGTCCAGGTTGCTCTCCTCTTTGTTGTGTATATGATGTTTTTTTCTATTTTTTGTGACCTATTTAAATTTTACTGCCCAAGGCCAGATGCCTATTTCCTCTTTCCTGAGCTATCCCAGGTTTTCATATCCCAGCAAGCACGTTGCCCCTTACCCTGCAAGGTGAGCATAGGCCACAGCCCGCTCTCTTGCACACCACGTAGGCTCTGTGGATGAGAGCTGCATGTTGGCGCCTTCCTCCTCACGGTAGTCCCGTGCACAGACCTTCATGGGGGGCGAGTGCGCAGAATGCAGTCGTGCTTGTGCAGTGACTCGGGTGGTGGGGGTTGTGGAAGATTCTGATGATACTTATAAAACCAGGGGCAAGTTGTTAGCCTCATATCGTATATACCAACGGAAAGCCTTTTTGGGAGGGCCATGATTTCTGTTTTAAATACTAGGGGGGGTTAGTTTTAAAATCTATTATTTACAAGTTGTGGCTAGGACCAATATAATCATCTTTATGCCTCCTTGTAAGCCAGTCTAACCTCGAGCACAGGAAAAGCTGGTCCTCATGCCTGGCGGGTGCCCACCCATTACCAGTGTACCCAGGTGTTTGAGAAAAACCCAGTGGGCATAGAACTGTTTTCCTGGCAGTTCAGAGGTCTTTGAAATTCTTCACCCTTACAGACCATGTGGAAAATATTCCCTGTTGGTACTTCCTAAGTAATGACAGGTTTTTCCCCTGAGTAGCTTTACAAGAAAGGCAGGTACTATAAAGTTGAGAATATAAAATATTTTTTTGTTTTCCTTTCTGTCTTTATTCTATCTATCTATCTATCTATCTATCTATCTATCTATCTATCTATCTATCTATCTAT
>NDGN011520049.1:17273-31373 GCA_002564285.1 Tympanoctomys barrerae | reverse complement strand
AAGAAAGAAAGAAAGAAAGAAAGAAAGAAAGAAAGAAAGAAAGAAAGGTTGTAGGGAAAAGGCCAGGTACACATAAATTGATTTATGAATATTAATAATAAGCTCAGAATAATTATTAAGATCAACTAGATAGTTTATGCAACTTTAAGGAAAGAAATGTAGAAAAAGTATTTTCTACTTAAAAAAAAAAAGAAAAATGTGTTGCCCAGGAGGAGACAAAGGAATACTAATGAGTAGATGGGGCAAGTTATTTGTTATAGAATTGGGACTAATCTGCCAAGAAAGGAAACCACAAAGACTACGCTGTAAAACAGCATCGGGCAGGCTGGCTTGTCAGCGCGCTGGGAAGGGTGCTGGGGCGAACATCTGCTTTCAACGAGAAAGCAAACATCATGGCAGCAACAATTCCAGGCATGCTACCAAGAAGTCTTTTTGCTCAAGCTAATTCATGTTAGATGCACATTTCCAGTTGCCTCTGGAATTTCAGGCAGTGGGCTGATTTGGTCAACAGGCAGAGACGTGACAGATCGGATATAATCAGAGTAATTTTCATCCTCCCTGCACACATAGGAAGGTAAATTGCTCTAGAGGCCTGAAGGGATGCTCTTGGATACATTTCAAAGCCATGCACAGTGGAAAGATGATGGCTGTGAGAATGAGCCCAAATTCTTCAGGTCTAAACTTCAAGGGTATTTCAGGCGTTTTAAAGACTGGTACTGACTTTCTGGGACACTGGTAGGGGCCAGAAATACTCAGAAATAAGAGGCAAATCAATAGTCCCAGGAGTAAAGGTGAGGTTTACAAAAGAACCTTGCTGTGAAGAGATTGGGTGAGTAAGTACATGGTAGGCTGCCCAGTAGCTGGCTGGTGTTTAATCAGTGTTGGGTACCAAGCTGAATACAGCCCATGTTCACCCAGAGCCTTTCTCACTTTCTTCTGTGGAGTCTTTTGATATTGTTGAGAACTGAAAGATAAAAATTACATTTTGTATACTATCTTGCACTTTTGCTCCTAGATACAAATTAAGATGTAAATTAGACTTGGATAAAAGAAATCTTGCTGAATAAAGTAAAAAAAAAATCCTTGCTGTGTTTGGCCATTTTCTGTGGGCAATCAGGCGAGTGGAGAAAAGAGCTCCATATTGCTGCAGAAGTGTGGTGCAAGTGGCAGACTGATGACACCGGTGGCTGTCATGCACATGGTCTCCCTTTGCAGTGTGACTGTACAGCTCTTCACCTCAAGGGAGGGGACCTGTTTTCCTTTCTAATTCTGGCCTGTCTGTGCAACTTGCTTCAGTAGTAGGACATGCAGCGTGGAAAGCTGGTGTTCCACTTGCAAGCCTGTGCTTCAAAGACCTATGCATTTCTGGGTTTGCTCCTGGAAACCCTACGTGCACTGGCAGGAGAATCACCTCAGGCATCATAGGTCAACTAGTCTCCAGCCCAGCTGAGAGCTGATTGTCCAACCTGCCACAATGTGCAGACCCATAAAGTGGCCACACAGGTAAACCATAGTGATCAAGATATCTTTCTGTTTGCTAATCAGCTTTCCTGTCGTGAGCACCGAATACCAGACAATTTTAATTTTAAGAGAGTCGTGTAAATTTGTTGTACTATTTCAGAGGACAATGTTGTAGAAGAGGTAGACATAATTCCTACTTCTTAGCAGCTTACAAAGAAATAAGTGAAATTGATCAAAAAGATATTTTCAATGCAAAGATTACAAAAAGAGTGGTGAAGAAGGGTGAGGTGTTGAGTTTTCCCTGGCGGGGAAGGGGCTACACGACTTTGCAAGAAGGCAGACTGGAGAGGGGAGGAGAGTGCGCAGGACAGACGCTGTGAAGGTGAGGTGGTTTGTAAAGACTTCCAGAAACTCAGTGTGACTGCAAAAAATTGCTTGCAGCCTTCCCTCTTTCCTTTCTCACAGTCCTCACGAGTGGCCCAAATGCCAGTCATGACAGCATTTATTGGAGGATGATCAGGCCAGTCTCCCAAAGGCTCTGACTTCATTGCTCCTGTTTCGTTTCTGAATCAAAAGATGGGTCTGATTCAGTGTTTGCAGGAGAGCACAGTCTACAACATTGGGTTTCCTTGGAAATACACTCTGTTCTTTTTAGCCTAAAATCTCTGACTTCCTTCTCCTTTAAATTTTGCTTTCTTAGGGCAAAATTATTTCGGTCAGAAGGAAAACATTTCAATGAAAGTCTAAAAGACTTATACATTTAATCTTCTTGGGAACCGGGCATATGAAAAGATTGTTGATAGAACTTATTTTTGGGGACCTGTATTTTTAAATTTTTATTGTTTTATTTTTGAGTACTAGGAATCCAAGTCAGGAGCCTGTGCTTGCCAGGCAGACTCTAGGCCACTGAGCCACATGCCCAGCCCAAGGATGTGTATTTTTGAGTACCTTCCTGCTTTCTTTCCTCTTTGAGCTACATCTTGATTTAAGCTCCTCAGGCAGACCAAAGGAGCGTGGTAGTGTTCCATCATATTTCTGAAAGACGCTTGGTGTGATAGAGTGGCACGCAAATGTTTGTGTGCTACAATTCACTTCTATATCAGATGACTGTTCTTAGTAGTGTGTGACTGAAGCGTCAAGGGCATGTAGTCAGGCCCTTTTAGGGTTATTCTTTTCCAGGTAGCTGTTCTTTGCTGGTTGAACAGTCTGTTACTAGCTTACTTTTCTCTCTCATGGATCATTTGACAACATTTTTCACCAAATATCCTATTAGTTCACTGCCTAGTAGTTAATCCATGGCTATTGCTTTGCATTTCACAAATTATGCTCATGCATGATGCATGGGCCTGTATTTAATGTCCTTCCAGAGTTTCTGCCCATGATCTAGAACTCCCCAGAAATTTTTCTTTCATCTGTCTTCCTACTTTTTAGAAGAGACCTGAACCACAGGAATCCACTCTTAGTATTGATGACTGACTCCAATCCAGGATATCATTATTGGCTTACTTGTCTTTCCATTTTATCTGGAGAAATGCTTGTTGTTCACATGAATAAGATGCTTTCAAACTTTTCAAATTCTCATTTGAAGCAGGGTTGACTTCTCATTGTCAGTTTTACCTCCAATATTTATAGCCCGTTTTGTAGGCTTAATTATAGGTTGACTGCATTACTGTTCACTAGAAGAATCCTAGTAGATGATTGTGTGAGTAGTAATACTGTGATTATACCTTGAGTGGACAATCCAAGTTGGTATTAGGCAGCCAGATTTAGGGACAGGTTACGAGCAAGCAAAACCTTAGATGTGGTTCTGCCAGAAGCATTTCCACCTTAGCACTGGGGTGACTTTGTACAATGCTATGATTTCTAAAGCACCATTTTCTAAGTGTGCTTTCAGGGTATCTAAATGTGGCCCATGCTGCGCTATCTGAATGTTTATGTTGACAGGGTCTGAGGTGATTTTCACGTGAGAAAAGCTTTTTCTAGGAGCAGCAGAGTACAGGCTGAAATCAGCTTGCAGGTTTCTAATTGCATCCTTGCATGATGTGGGCTACACAGAACTTCAATTTTTTTCTATTTTGTAGTAAGGAATGGATAAGACAGGATATATTAGACTCAAAATACTTTAACTTTAGAACTAAATTTAATTCTTTTATCAGTCTGCTCAGTGACAGCCAGAGCCCAGGTAAACTAATGATATATTTTATTACAGACTGATGAAAATCAACCTGAAGAATTCTTAAAATGTAAATTCCTTGTTTCCAAGATGTGAAATTTAAATTTCACATGTATTTTGGATTGTCTGGAATAATACGTCTCTATTGACTCACACAAATGCTGAAAGCATGGAATGCCTAATGCATATTCTCTTTGCTTTTGTTTCAGTCATGTTTTCCCCAAAGCTTTTTCTTTTGATAAGTTTTTATGAGTTAGAGCAGTTGTCTCCAAACTTTTGGTACTCAGGACTGGTTTTGGGAAGCTAACTTTTCCAGGTATGGGGTGGTATGCGGGAATAGTTTCAAGATGATTCAAGTGTATTACATATACTGTGTTCTTACTTCTTTTACTATATTTTATTTTTATAAGGAGCGTGTAACCAAGGTCTTCCCCTTGTGCAGTGCCCTGAGAATCTAATGCCATGGCTGACCTGTCTGGAGACAGTTCTGGCAGTAATGTAAACTGAGCAATGAGGAGCAGAGAGGGAGCCTGTAAATGCAGATGAAACCTCCTTCACCTGAGGGCGGCTGACTTCCTCTGTGAGGCCTGATTCGCAGCCAGCCCAGGGGATTGGGACCCTGAGCGGGACTGTAACAGAGTTATAGAGAGGGTTACATGTTACTCTATAGTGGAGTTACATGACTTACATGCCTATTCCTGATTCTCTTTTTCTCTGTCTTGACTATGAAGTTGATGATTATTACTCTAATTTACAATTTTTAGATTTCATTATATGTAGATGGATTATAAAAATATATTGCATATTGTCGTTTTGCACTTTTTTTTTTGGCAGAACTGGGGATTGAACTCAGGCCCTTGCGCTTGTCAGGGAAGCGCTTATTCCACTGAGCCATCTCCCCGGCCCCAATTTTGCACTTTCTTTAAAGTTTCTACATATATACATCTATGATGTATAGCATCATGCTACATGTGTAAATTTATAAATTTGTTTTCTAAGTTAACACCATTTTTGAGAGATTTATCCGTGTTAATACATGGAGCTTTAGTTTATTGTGAAATATTTCTTTGTATACCATAGCATATAACACAATATAGTATATAGTGTAGGATATACTGACATACCATATAGTATAGTATATACTGACATAGTATATAGTATACTATACTATAGTATATGCTAGTACAGTATATAGTATATAGTGTTAGGTGTTGATTTATTCAGTTTTGACTGTTAAAACAGCTGCTTCAGTGCATACTTTTGAATTTTCTCCTTGCATAAGGATGTTTCTCTAGGTGGCACAGCGAGAAGCTGATATGGAGTCGTGGAGTGTTGTTGCCTTCCACTTTGCACATCATCAAAGTTTTTCTATGAGTTTGCCCTCCTGCCCATTCCTTTTGATCAACAAGCTTATAAATACTTGACACTGAAATTTCAGCACTGCCAGTCTGTTGAGTGTGAAGCGGAATCTCATTTCCTTGTATTAATTTTCGCTCCTCCGATCATTACTGAGGTTGAGTAATTCGTCACATGTTTGTTTAGTTCAGGTTTTGTCTCTTAGAATTGCTTGTGTTTGAGGAGAAGGGTGTCACACTTTTCCTTGCCCATCTTAAAGGGTATAGTCAGGCCTTCTGTAACAAATGACAGATTATTAAAAGCACAGCAACTTTATTTAGTTGAAGTTTTTGTGTGACACAGGACTTTCAGAAATAGGGATCTCAAGACCCAGGGGAAACTATTGTTATGCTTAAATTCAATGAAAAAAACCCCATGCTGTACAGCTGCCTAGAAATGAGATTGCACATGAAGCGTGTGATCCAATTGTAAGGAACTGAGGTAAAGAATCATTGCTTCCTCCTGGGTATAGACTATGACCCTTTTGGAAGGAAGGGTTTGCTAAGAAGAAGAGAACGAGCTAGCTAGAATGAACTTTTTAGTTTGTATAGCTTATTTTGAAGAAGTTAGATCCTATTTTCTCTGATATGCTTTTGGGAATTCTGTTTTTTATGACTAACTTGGAGGAAAAAGAGAGGCAGGAGGCAGATGGGAGGGAAAAGAGAAAAGATTTTGCTTCCGAGGCCCTTTCCATTGCTTTAGTCTGAATGACTCAGCATGCTAAAGCACCATACTTCAGAATATCACTTTTATTTTATTTTTTTTGGTGGACTGAGGGATTGAACTCAGGCCCTTGTGCTTGCCAGGGAAGCACTTATTCCACTGAGCCATCTCCCCAGCTCAAGAGTATCACTTTTCGGGCACCAACACCTGTACCAACATCAGTCTCTTTTCTGTTTTTTTTTCTTCTGTTGGATTGCTTGCCTTTTTCCTGTTGACTTGAAGGAGTCTTTTATATGCTATGATGATTAATAATACATAATAATATAGCTCTGATTCAGCCTAAAATGGAAATGATTTGTATATAAATCATCTCTCCTCAATTTGTCTTTAAATGTAGTCATGGTCTTCATAGATACTACTAACGAAAGTAAAGAAATGATTTGTATAGTATCTATGTAAAAATATTTCAATAGCTTACAGAATTTAGAGAGCCAATAGATTTGAAAACTGGCTAAGACCCAAGTCACTGCAGCATGAATACAGTGATACTACACCGATACAACACCAAAATGGTATAAAAATTTATTGAAGCTAATTATCTATACCACAGATGGTGCAAAGTCACTGGAAGCTCCCTTTACAACACAAGAAGAGAGCTTTAACATGATTGGCTGCCACAATGCCTCACTCCTACTCTGGTCTCCAGTCAGAGAGGCACCAAGCTTGGCTACCAGAATATTCCAAAAAATTATGTAGACAAGCTTCATCAAGTGCCTTCTGTCTTTCTGTGTCCCAGAGTCTTACCTCTTAAGTGAGCCCCTCTGTGGTCTTTGCACCTGAAGAGTTCTGGGCATATCACTCTTTCTCTAGGGTATACCTTTAATTTGCAGGACCTCCATCTCATTTTCTAAGTTGCTGTGTGAAATGTTCCTCCCAACAGTGTAATCCCCATGACTGCCCCTCTGGGTACAGACATGGTGGCTTACTTTGCTGGTATCCCCAACATGGGACACTGCACAAAACAGCTGCCCTTAGGTATAGAGGTAGCTGTGGGAACTATGTTCACTACCCTACTTTGCCTGGCAGAATCTCTATGTCTTCTGCTGCTTTATGATATCAACTGCTGGTTCAAAGTAATGGAGTGTGTCTTTTCAACTGATGGAACCATTGTGTGCCTTCTCTCCTCAGCTATCAAGGAGTATAAGGGGACAAGAGTTAGACATTTTTCAGCCTCTGTATTGGTAAGTGGGTCATCTCAAAGGGTGGATACTCCTTCAACAAAGAGAGTTCAGATGCTACGGCTAAAAGAATAAAAGAAACTCACAAATCACTGAATAGACTTTGAAAGCAACCAGAGAATTCTTCCTCTTGATTTAGGGAAAGAGTGAATTTTTATTTTCTTCTTGCTGGAAATTTAGGAATGCGCTTTTCTATCATCGATTGAGCCTAAATGAAGGCATTAAACCTGTAGCATGGCATTCAGCCTTACACATAATGTATGCTCCTTCCCAAATCTTGCATACTAAGTGCAAAGTGTGCAAGTCACAACAGGATTGCTCCAACTGCCACATTAGAAGCTTGGGGTGCAATGCCCAAGCAATTTTTGCCTTAACCATCATTACCAATAATAATCTACAGGCTCTCACTCAGCTAGATATTTGGCTGGTGATGTGCAAAGTCGAATGGAATGCAGCTGGCTCCTCATCAGCTCTGTTAGCTGAGCGTCGCTAAGCAAGAGACTCGGGGTTTGGGAAACTTGTCCATTTGAGACATACATAATTCTATTTGGTCATTTATGAGTCAGGAGACACATAGTTTGTGTAATTAAAAGTGCCCTTTTGTACAAGCTCTTTTCAGACCCAAACTGTACTTTCATACAAAGGAATGCATAAATATACATGATAATTGACTCTAATGACAGGAAAAGAATGTGATGAAACATTTCCTGATAAAATCTAGTCTCAGCTTGCAGAGAGGATCAGGACTCCTCTTCACTCTGTGATTTACAACATAAAGGGTGAAATTCTAAAGGGTAAAGTAATTTTCTTCTAAATGGAGGATATATTTATAAAGAAGAGCAGAAACCTTTGTATTATCTGGACAAGAAAAAATTACTGATGTTCTCTAGATGGAAAGTGGAAAATCCCTTTTGACAAGCCAGGCTGCCTTCCTGGCCTTTTTCATTTGTAGGTATCAAGTCAGTTTTTTGATTCCTTTTACAAGTTTGTTGTGCTCCTGATTACAAAGCAGTTCAGCTTTGTAAGTGGCATGAAAAGGACATTGTTTCTGGGCTTTCTTCCATTGTTTTTTTTAGAGTGTGCCTCTAGACACACTTCCCCTATTCTGTTATGGCATAGCACTCTTTGGAGATATGGAATGCAATTATAATGACCAAGGATCTGAGTGTTAGAATATGAATCTTTAAAACGAGATTCAGTTGTCAGAACACAATTACAAAGCCTTCAATGAACATTCCTTGCATCTTCAGAATGACAGCATGAGAGGGACTCCGTGCCTATGATGCTATCTAATAAGAAGGCCCCGTGAGACATTGTCTGATGGATAGTTCAGATCAGATTTCTTATTTTAAAAACATTCAATACTGAGTTTCTCACAGAAATAACTTTAGTTTTCTTTGGAGAAGAATTGAAAAAAACACCACAGACAAATAGAACTTTGTGTCCATCCATAAATAAATATCTTATCTGATGCAGTCTAGGATTTTTGCTTGTAAAATAATTATGAACAGAACAAATACCTCGATACTGCACTGAAATCTGTTACTGAACTAAACAACAAAATCCTAATGAAGTTAGCATTTACAATCAATGCTATTTTTGAAAAATAGTAAAGTCACTCTTTGTCTTTGTGTGTGTGTGTGTGTGTGTGTGTGTGTGTAGTGCAGATTCAATCCAAGGCCCTTGCATTGAGTTACATTGCTAGCCTCCTCTAAGATTTTTATTTTGAGACAGTGTTCCACTAAATTGCTAATTTGTCCAGGTGAAGATTTTACTTCTAATCCTCCTGCCCCGGGCTCCTTTATGCATGTACAAACTTCCTCTGAAATTGTGAAGATGGTCTTAGCAAAGGACAGGAAGATATTCTTAGCCAATTGGAAGGATATGTTTTCAAATAATCCAAATTTTCTATGAAGTAAACATCTAAAAATAAATTATAGCACTTGTAGCTCATAATTCCATCAACATTTACAATCTTCATGAATATCCATTCAGGTTTAATATTTGGTCTGTTGAAAATTTAAGGTATAAATATCAATTCTAAAACGGCCATCTCTGCTTCCCACCCTCCTAAACTCTCTAATGTTTTACCCTGCTTTTCTCAGCTCTTCATTCTTACAGTGTTGGTGAATGAATCCTTGGCTGTGGAAGCCATAGAGGCTGTGCTCTGCTGGGATCCAGGGTGACGCTAGAATGTGACAAATGGGTCCTCCATGGTCAGATCAGTAGTGGAATCAACCACTGAGTGAGAGAAAGATTCAAGCTGCATTGTGGGACTCTGCTGGGAAGGTGCATGTAGAGGACATATTTTTACCTGGTTGCTGCCTCCTCACCTTCTTGTCAGTCTTTGCTACTCCCTGTGCTTGAACTCTCCATAACCTTTTAGTCCCTTCCCTTGCCTTTAGGGATGCAAAGAAGTTGACACAAGCTTTGTACAACGAGTACCAATGTGAATCCTTAGGGAGGAGAGTATGCAATCCAATAAACTTGGGAACATAAGGGTCAGGGAACTTGCAAGGTAGAAGCGTCTTTTTGTCTAGCCAATGTTCGCTCTTTCACTCTACATAACACATTTATGCTCTGGTTCACTCATTTGTTGAATTTCTTAGTTATGCTTTAGCACTCCCTGACCCTAGGACTAGACATACAGACAGATTTGTCTGAAATCTGCGATGGTTCTTTAGTGGTCTTCTGTCCCCCCAATATACACTCTCTGTGGTAACTCTGCCCATGTTCCTGGTCCCAAATCTCATCCATCTCAGCCAATACCTTTTCTATGAGCTTCAGTCTGAACAACTCCATTGTTGGTATTTTCAGCTTGGTGTCCTAGAGTCACCTTCAACTCAACTTCCTCTGAATTAAATGCTTCATCTTCACTGGCACAACCCTACTCTCCTCTGGCATTTGTTGATGGTGTCTACTGGGCCACACTGGGACAGAAGCAATGGGGAGCAGAGCTTAATATGAATTTTCAAGTGAGTGAGGTTCTCAAGGGAAGGATGATGAACCTGGAAGCACTTTACCTTAGAGTGAGCTTTGTGCTTGCTGATTCTGGTATTGGATCTGCTGAGCTGCTCCCCAGTGACCAGAGATTTAACATGGTAGAGAGAATGGGGGGCTTTGGTAATGTGGTAAGGGGAGGAATACCGATTGAAAATAGTGGTCAACTTTTGCTAAAATAAATCAGAAATATATATATATATATATATATATATATATATATATATATTTCAATTTCTAACCAGGAAATACAAAATATAGGCCCCTAAGGCTGGTACAGTGGTGCCATGATATTTTCAATATCTGAGGCTATTTTTCTTTGTAACTCCTCCATTCTTGTTATTCATGCCACTTCGGTCTACAGCAAAAGGTGCTGCATCTTCAGCCATTTCACTCACATTCTGCTTAAGAAAAGGAAAAATATAAAAGAACTTTCCAATAGGCCATTCATGTATCTTGCTGGCAATCTACTGGCTACCCTTCTTGGGGAGGAAGGCTGAAAATATTTTGCTATACTGTAGTAGATTTCTAACTGGTGGTCAACTTATTACACCCAGCTGAATTAAACTACCAAGGTGCTGGGTGTGGGAGGCTCACCTAGTGGTTGTTGCCAGCAGCATAAAAAGGAGAACAGGAGAAGCTGTTGGAATGCTGTTTGGAGAAATGTTGGAGCTGTTGGAAGCTAATAGTTCTCTTGGGCTGTTCTGCTGGAGGACCTTGTCATGCTTGCTTTTCTGATGAATTCTGGAGGAGATTTGGTCTTCATCTTGAGCTTCACTTCCTGGCTCCAGAGGAGGAGGTGGTATCCTGCTCAACCTCATGAAGAAGCTTGTCTCATTGGCTTTCCTGATGGAAACTTGGCTTTCCTTATTGCTGGAGAGGTCTGGGACCTCATTGTTACAGAGGATAACTAGAACTTTTGAGGGAGTTCTAGTGCTTACCTTCAATGTGGTTTCCTGGCTCCAGTTCAGATCCCTCAGCCTGGTAGCACAGCTCCTTCATCCCACTGGCATGGACTTTCTAGCTTCCACCGCTGACCTTTGGGTCTTTCCAGCACAGGTCTATGAAGCAGGTCTGCATGAGACTTTGTTGTGGGTTCTAGGCTTCCCGTTGGACTTGTGCTTGTGCAAGGCATTGTTATGAGTAATAGGCCCTCAGCTGGATTCTTTAGTGCTTAGTGTGTGGATAGGTTTCCTGCACTTGTTGTATATGATTCTTTGGGTGATTCATTATAAAATATGTCCTGTAGTGTATTGTTTCCCTTGCAAAAAATCCCAAACCAGGACACATACCTAATAGTGCATATGTTTCTTATGGCTGAAAGATTCTAAAAGTAAATTTGAGCTTTAAAAAACACTACTTTAGATTTCCATCTAACTTTCTCTTCTAGTACATTTAGTGTTTCTGTTTTAACATTTAGATCTTTGATTCATTTTGATTTTAATTTAGTGCATGCAGATAGACATAGGTCTAGTTTTAGTCTTTGGCAGGTTTTGAAAGTCAGATTTTACAGCACCATTTATTAAACAGGCTACCTTTCTTCCAGTGAACATATTTGGCCCCTTTATCAAATATAAGGGTGGCTAAGTATCTCAGTTATTTTTCTCTCATTGATGGGACAAATACCTGACACCCACATGAAGGAAGGAAAGGTTCATTTAGTTCACAGTTACTGGAGGTTTCAGTCCGTACTTGGCTGGCTCCAAGGCAGAGTGGTACAGGGCAGAGGGCAGCAGTTCATGGTGTTGGAATAACAACAATGGCAGCAGAGAGAGAAAGTCTGTCTCTCTGCCTCTCTCATATTACATTTAAGCTATCCATCCCAGGCTGGGTGTAATACTCATACCCATATCCCAGTAGTACTAAGACCCATAATCCCAGTGGATCACGAGTTAATCTTAAACCCTAGAAGTCCCCACCCCATAACTGCATGAGGCTTTGGGGGGACAACTAGACACAAACCATAACATGAAGTGTGTTTGTAGTTGTGTCTACATCTTCTCATCTGTTCCATTGATTCTCAGGTCTGTTTTTATGTAGTATCCTGTTGATACTATGACAATTGCTTTGCAGTATAATTTCAAGTCAGAGACTGTGATGCCTCCTGCCTTGCTTTTCTTGCCCAGGATTGTTTTTGATATTTTGGGTCTTTTCTGGATTAATTTTATTATTTTTTTCCTCTAACTCTGTGATGTATACTAATGGTATTTTGATCAGGATTGCATTGAATCTGTATAACAGTTTTGGGAGTATGATCATTTTCTCGTAATTGTTGGTTCTTGTTATCTATGAGCAAGGAATATCTTTGAATTTTCTGAAATCCTTTGATCTCTTTTACCAGAGTACTATAACTTTGACTATACAGACCTTTTACTTCTTTTGGTACATTGATTCCTAGGTATTTCATTTTTTGGATACTATTGTGAAGGGTATGGTTTCCCTAATTTCTCTTTCAGTGAGTTTGTTGTTTGTATACAGGAATGCTATTGATTTTTGAGTGCTGAGTTTGTATCCAGCTATGCTCTGGAAGACATAGGGATAGGTAGAGTGCTCGTGAAAGAAAACCAAACTGCATGGGGAATACGTCAAAGAATCAACAGCTAGGATCTCATCTTACTGAAAAGCTGTTGCATATCAAAAGAAATCACTAACAGAGTAAAAAGAAAACTTACAAATTGGGAAAAAATTAATCAACTGTCCCTTAGACAAAAGACCTATATCTAGAACATATAAAGAATTTAAAAAACTTGTCACCCAAATTAAAAGCACAATGAAAAAATGGGCATCAGAGATGAATACATACTTCTCAGATGAATAAATAAAAATGGCAGGATTAAAGCATCTGCAAGCAGGTGAAGGGTCCAGGGTTTGATCCCTGGGTCTGCTGTTCTGGCCTTGCCCCTGTCCCTGAGATGTGCTGAAATAGCAACTGAGACAGGGAATGGTGGCACTTGCCTATAATCCCAGCTCTTGGAAGGCTGTAAACAGGTGGATCATTACAAGTCTGATCTAGTAGTGAGACCCTGAACACCCTGTAGACCCTTCCTTAAAATACAGAAGAAAAAGAAAAAGAAAAAGAAGAGATACAAATGGCAAATAAATACATGAAAAGTGTTCAAAGTCATTGGTTAGTCAAGAAATGCAAATTAAAACAACACTGAGATTCCAATTCTCAGCCCAGATAAAAGAGCTCTCATCAGGAAATCAATCAATAGCAAATGCTGGAGGGCTGTGCAGAGAAAGGGATCCTTCTTCACTTTTGGTGGGACTATAGACTGCTACAACCAGTCTGGAAATCAGTGTGGGAATTCCTCAAAAAACTAGGATTAGGGGTCTCATTCGATCCAGCTCTTCTCTTCCTAGGTATTTTTCCAGAAGAATTGAAGACATCATACCAGAGTTTTATATATACACCCATGTTTATAGCAGCATAATTTGTAATAGCTAAATCTTGCAAACAACCCAAATGCCCATCAGCTTAGGAACTGATAAAAATATGTGATATTTTTATATAGGAGTACTACCCAGCTATAAAGAAAGATAAACTCAAGGCTATCATATGTAAATGGATGCAACTAGAGACCATCATATTCTTCCTAGTGTAAAAGACTAAAAGAGTAAATGAAATATAAGAAATACAATAGATACTATAGAAGAGAAAGAAACTACTCAAAAGGAAGGAGCAACTGGAATAAAGGAAAGGAGAAAAGAAAGAAGACAACTTGCCTCCAGTTTTGTTCTCCTTTGTCTTACTTCCAGGCACTGATCTGTATAGACCCAGCTAGGAAAATGCTCTTCCCCCCTCACCTGGCTCTAAGTAATGCAAATAAGTTCAGGAAATGTGTTGCTGATATGTAGTTTTTGAAGCCAAACCACAGGTCAGTGATGCCCTACTAATAGCTCCCTACTACTAAGTGTGAGCTAGGCAGAGAGAGGTTGCTCTATTGGCTAGGATTGAGCTTCAAGAAAGAGACAGTGAGGTCCTGGGGCAAGAAAAGCTAGACATCAGAGCTGAAGTAGCACATGCCAAACACAAGATGGTTCCTCACAATGTGTTATGAAGATCCCTTCAAACTTAGAGACTACCTGTTCCTGGAATCTGGCACTCTTACCTCTCTCTCTCTCTCTCTCTCTCTCTCTCTCTCTCTCTCTCTCTCTCTCTCTCTCTCT
>NDGN011520049.1:0-17223 GCA_002564285.1 Tympanoctomys barrerae | reverse complement strand
CTCTCTCTCTCTCTCTCTCTCTCTCTCTCTCTCTCTCTCTCTCTCTCTCTCTCTCTGTATATTGTAAAAGTACCATCGTGTTTCCTACCTAGCCAAGCTCACAGCAATCATGCGCTTCCCACCCTTCTCACAGAAACTCAACATCAAGTCATTATTCTTTGCATGAATAAGAACCAGCTTGGACCCTGAGTTGTGGCCTTTGTTCTGCCTAAGGACCCATTGGTCTCTTCACAACTGCAGAGTCTTTGTCTCTTTATTCTCACTGTGGGTTGCATTGAAAATAGTAGACTGGAAATTACTTGCTACAATTCCAATAACTTTTCCATGGGATTGCAATTTATAAACTACTTCAATTGCAGTGAGGTCCAGATGGATTCCTAAGGAAGGGGGGGGGAGAGAGAGAGAGAGAGAGAGAGAGAGAGAGAGAGAGAATCTTGGAAGACCACTCCCTTTTACCTTTAAGCACATTTTGTCCCCTATAGTTTCCATCACCTCTGAGCCATCCCTTATGCTTGCCCTCTTCAGTGCATGGATCTCTTGATGTGGCTAAAGCCCTCATGGTCTACTTTCCCAAAATCATGCTTCTGTACACCTCTGCTTGTGAGTCCAAGCCTCCAATGTCTGAGCCTTTAGGGGATGTTCCAAATACAAACCTCAATACACCACATGGCTTCAACCATGGCTTCGTGGAGCCATGACACTTTCTAGTGTGTGAAAGGGTAGTCTGTGATGTCTGCCCAGAGAAACTGCACAAAGATGTCTTTCCCAGTATGTGTTCCCACCATTGAGCCAAATGTGATTGTGACTTGAATCTGTCTTTTGCTCTTTATTCCTGCTACCCCTTCTCTGGCTCAGGCTTTTGCTGTCCCCTCCTTAGGTTCCCCTCACTTTGACTAAGGGCTGGCTCATGGGTTCATAATGTCTCCTCTGCAGCTGGAATCCTAACTTTTCTGATCAGACAACATACATAAAGCATTTGCAGAATATCTGATTATTACAAGAATCATGCAATATAGGTTGGCAGTGAATATCCCTCCCTTTTAAACAGTTAGTTTCTGCCTTATGTGGAGCTACTTGTGTGAATTGGTGATTCTTTCACTATTAAGTGCTTAAGGGTGTGGACCTGTTGTATCCTTCTCTATGTGCCAGGACCAGAACAACACTGGCAGATGGAAGACTCTCATCTGAACTAAACTGGGATACTTGGGTAGGCCTGACAGTCTGTGGGAGTACAGCAGACTTCTTGTGGGGTCATAAATCATATAAACCAGTGAGATCCCGTTATTTCTATGAATTAGTCTGAAATTTTGTTTATAATAGGACACTTTAATAAATAATGGATTGTTGTATGTAAATGTGCAATTAATGTAAAAATTCAGGGCTTAAAAGTCAAGGCAGCTTGAGAAAGTATCTTAGTTTTATGGGAGTTGATTTTTAAAAAAATTTTATTGAGAAACAAATAGCAATGGGACAGTTTCAAAACCTATTAATAGAACAGTTTCAATAATTAATACATTATACATTGTTATCTTCGTAGTGGTTATTCATAGTATAAGAGGCAGACATGATATCCTGTTCAAACACTTGTAGTACAAATTTTTCTTCTCATTGAATTAAGAGAAAGTAGCTGTAAATCTATCCTATTTTGTATAAACAGATACAAAATATTCCATTTGTATCCCCTTTTTTGTTCAATTTTGTCAGAGATGGGTATTCCATTGCCATTCAAATATTGTAGGCACATGAATTCAGCAAAATAATCCAATATACTCCAGTAGTTCATAATAGTACTAGATTATCCATAGGACTGGCAATGTCAGATACAAAAGTTACATTTCTTGTTATATAGGTCTTGCTTTATGTTGGTCTTAACCATTCAGCAGAAAAGTATAATAATGAGGTATGAAAAGTAAAACCACATTAATACACTGAGCTGTAAAGGGCTCAAGTCAATGACTTCTGACGTTGCTAGTCTGAAATTTTTGTCAGACCAAATGTTCATGTTTCTCATATTTTCATCCCTAATCTAAGAAGTCTTTATAGGTGTCTACTACTTTTTCTTGGAATATTTTCATAATCTTCTAAAAGGTTGGAGATATCTATATATCTATATCTATATATATACATATATGTAATTTTTATATATAAATACATAAAATTACTACAGGAAAATAGTGGTAGTGCTAGTAACTGCTAATAGCTAATATTTTAACATACCATTATACCAGAAATATTTTTAAAAACCTTTTTATAAAACCCTTAAAAATCCACTCATTTAATTCTTACAACTCTAAGAAACAATGAATTGTTTATTCTCATTGTCCAGAAAAAGAAACTGAGGTACAAAGAGAGTGAGCTGCCCCAGGCATCTGGTTAGTAAGTGGGAGGGTAGATGTTCACAGACAACATTGGAAACTCAGTTCCTCTGTTTTTCTTCTTCACAACTTCAATATTCTCCCTGTATTTCTAAATTTTTTAGTCTCTCAATCATGTGGCGTGCCTTAATTTATACATCATTTTGCATACAGTATCTTATTGCTCTTCATAACAACTCTCCGATGTGGAGAAGGTAGATTTTGTTATTTCCATTTGACAAATGAGAAGAATGATGTCCATGGACATTGTTGTTTGAAGCATGGAGTATTGATTCTGAAAGTGTTTTAAAGAATATCTAACACAGTCCATGCACTTTTTAGAAAGTAAAGTCTCAGCAGAAATGATTGGTTTTTTCCTAGGTCCCACAAGTATGTGTACCAGAAGCTCCTTTGTGTTCATGGTCGGCTAAGTGCTGAGGAAGTTATATTGACTTAAGAGCCTAGTGTGTAACTTCTCTGTATTATAGTTTCCTCTTTGTAAAATAGGAATGTTTTCTGTCTCCTTACCTATTGTGAAAAAAATTAATGAAATTTATATATAACAGGCACAGCACAACCCCAGTAACCATTAGTCAACAGAAGTCAGTTTGGTCCCTTTTCCATCTTGCCTGTCTTCTCTCTAAGGCTGTTGAGAGGATGCAATGAGCATTTTATCCTTTACATTACAATGTCACCATATGTTCTATTTCATACCATGGAGTGGTGGAATCAAGAACTCCTATGTTCTCCTCTCTCGTCTCCTTTCTGAACAAGAAGCGTTTTTCTTCCTGTAGTTCATGCCATCTTTTAACTCAATAATCCTCTTCAGCTACAGTAAAGCTTCCAGGTCCAATCAATCAGACCAGTTTTATTTTACAGCCTGGACTCCCCAGTCTACCCTTTCATTCACTCTTTGCCAGTTTTTTAAGCTCTCTTGCTCACTTTGCTCAATGAAAGCTCCGGTCTCTAATCAATTCAAACATTGGATGTTCTCTCTCATGTGCTGATCCTGCTGCCTGAGACAAGGTGAGATTTGGAGTTTACTACATGCCAGGTGCATCAACTCACTCATTCTTCACCAAAGTGTCCTGGAGGTGATTTAATTATTATTTCTCCATTGTAGAATGGAAGTAAGATCAGCTCAGAGAGGTTGGGTATAGTTAGGGATGACAGTTGCGACCACTTTGTGGGCTCTCTCCAGAGCTGATCTCTTAGGCTTCAAACGGCAAATTCTTCAACATATTCTTCTATAAACAATGAATTTACTTTCATTAATTAAAATTTTTTTTCTTAGTACATGTAAATCAACAGGTATGAAAAACCAGTAGTACCTAACCTTTTCATTTTTAATTTCTTTTTCCCCTGGACCAAATGCTTTTAGCTGAATTTTGAGCATTTCTAAATATCATGCTGATGTTGCTTCTTACTATTTATCCTTTTCATTGAAGTCCAGTTGGCTTCCCATAGGAGGCATGAGGACTTAACCCTTTCCCATGGCAATGCTTCCTCCTCTGTTTTGCCACATTTCCTGTTTCTTTCCATTTTTTACAAGTTATATTCATGGATATATTATAAAATGTCAGTGCTAATCATGGCTAAACAATAAGTATATTCTACTACTTTTTCCATCCTGAACACTATACTGTAAGTATAGTGTTCAAATTCAGGTCATGTTCTGTGTTGCCTGAACATTTGGAAGGCTACAAAGGGTCTAACTACAAGTTTCTTTCAACAATTAGGCCTAAGGATGGGTTCTCTAGCCAAAGGATCCTCTTTATCAGGAGAACCAGGAGCAGTACTGGCTGATCTCTGAATAATGAAGCTCAGCTCCCTGCCAGTTCTCAGATTTGTACAAACAAGTGCATTCTGCTGCAGGAAGCAGAGGCCTTCTCACATCATGAGACTATAAAATCCATCCTTCATAGTCTGGTGTTATACCTTATGTCTAGATGTACCCAGAAATTCTCATGCGGTCATAGGTGGGGCTTTCCTAGAGTGTCATAGGTGGCTAGATCTAGAGTGTGTAACGCTGAGATTAAGTGTGATGCTGGGATCAAGGGTGTGTGATTACTAAATTGGTACACTTGTTGGCTTGGCATAGCTCTAGGTAGGATTAAGGATGTCACACCCTGCCACCCATAGGGCAGATAGCCTCAATGGATTAGAAGAGAAAGAAAGAGAGCTATCACTTGTCACTTGTGGCTGCCTTCAGCTTCCTACTTTGTTGAAGACTATTTGCCCTCTGTGATGCCCGCTTGCCATGCCACCCTGCCTGTGAGCCAGCCAACTATGAACTGAAACTTCTGTAAACTGTGAGCTGAATAAACCTTTCCTCATTTAATTTTGGGTGTTGAGCATTTGCTCTTAGCAATGAGCAGGGTAACTAAGACGTCTGGGTGGCCCATTCTATTGCTAAAGGCTTTTTCTCCGTGTGGCCTTGGGTGGTGAGAATTCTCATTCTTCGCTGGGATGTGATTAAAGTGCTGCCACTCTTATTGGTAATGTTGGGTGTGAGCCGTCATTCTTGGATAAAAGGAACTTCAGTTTGCTTTCTGTTGCTGTAACAGAATACAAGGAAGTTTTTAAAGATGAAAATTTATTTCTCAGAGTGTACAGGTTGGAAACTTCAACATTACGGTGCCAATATCCAGCAAGGGACTTCTTGCTCCTTCAGAACATGGCAGGCAGCGTCTCATGGTGACTCATAGGGAGGCCACACACTCAGGTCTTGTTTCTTCTTCTTAGAAAGTCCCTAATCCCATCACAGTGATCTGTACCCCATGAGCTCATCTAACCCTAAGTACTTCCTGTGGGCACCCCCTCCACGTATCATCAACATCTGAATCTGGAGACTTGAGTTGCCACCACGCAAATTTTGGTGAATACATTCTGACCACAGCAGGGGTGATGTTCAAAATGTGCAACTCTGGCTTCTAGCATTGAAAATGATCTATTTGGTTTTATCAAAGCTTTTTCCAGTTGTGAGAATCTCCCCTTATTCCCTTCCGTCCTTAATGTGAATGTCTTCTTCTTGGAAACAGCTCTAGTTGGACTCTCTGGCCAGCTCCCGTCTGGCTCGATCACTGTGCCTGCCATGTAGCTGACTCCTTCATAAATTGTGCAAGTCTGAGGATGTTGTTACTCTCACATTTACTTGATAGCTTGGCCAGGTTTAGAATTATTGGTTGGAAATTATTTTTCTCCAGGATTTTGAAGTCATTTTCCATGTCTTTTAGTTTCCACCTTTTGTGAGAAACTTAAAACCACTCAAAATCTTAACAGTTCTTCTGTGACTTATTTTTCTGTGTTTTATGGAACATATCCCCTTTTAAAATTGATTAGCAAGATGCCCATTTGTGACTGTGTTTCCATTCATTGACCTTAGCACTTTGCTGAACTTTTTAAATCTGCAGATTCTTTAACTCTAGGAAAATTTCTTGACTTGATTATTTGATAATTTTCACCATTTCATTTCCTCTACTCTTCTCTCCTTCTGGAACTCTACATAGACCTTGGCTTGCCTCACTAGGCCTTTAATTTTTTTTTTTTTATACCTGGGATTGAACTGAGTACCTTACAGTATCTTACTATCTTGCCAGGTAGGTGCTTAAGCCACTGAGCTCTCTCTCTCATGCTAGGTCCTTAATTTGATATTTCATTATTTCCTTTTCATCAACCTTTTTTTGGTTTTTAAATTTTCAGATTTTTAGATTTCTTCAGTCTATCTACCAATCTTTAACCTGAGTTTTAAATTTCACTGTTACATTTAAATTTCCACTTTGTCTTTTAGAGTTGTTTTTGGGAGGAAACTCTTTGCCTGTGGGTGGGATGGTATTGACGGGTGGTTTCACTGTAGAATGAATCCATTGCCTATTTTCTTGTAGACTCTTCCATGTCAGTGCCTGACTAGCCCTTGTGGGCAGGCCAGGTTTCCCAGAAATGCACTTCCAGATTTTACATGGAGGAGCACACCATGTGCTAGTGTTCTCCAAGCTCGCTCCCTGTCTACTCTTTGGTTCCCAAAGTTGTGTCACTGACATTTATATTCCTTTTGATTTTTTTTAATACCTGTATGTGTTATTAACATTGATGTGAGTTGGGTGGTATTTGAGTGTAATAAATCTGTTTAGTCTTTTTCTCTATTTCTACTTCTATTTTTCTTAAAATCACATTTCTTTTAACCAAATTCTTTTCTACTTTTTTTTTTTGTGTGTGTGTGTGTGTAACTGGGGATTGAAGGATTGAACTAAGGCCCTTGTGCTTGCCAGGCAAGTGCTTATTCTACTGAGCCATCTCCCCAGCCCCAAAATTCTTTTCTATCTTAAGGCTATCACTTCACTGTACTTGAATTCAATGTCACATTTCTCTCTTTAGAGGTACTGTTTCAAATATTATTCCTGCTATGTCTTGCTTTTTAAAAGTTTTCTAATTAACAAATAATTGTATATTAATATAGTAAAATGTGACATGGGGTTCATTTTCCAGAGAATTGGTGACTTTTCAATCTCTTAAATAAGTCAATGCATCGTATCACCAGTTAACCAATCGACAAAATCAGAACATGGGATGTTCTTGCCTTTTCCCTCTCCCTCCCTTAGATGTTCAGCTGGTCAAGGAGGCTTTTTGAGCCACTTTTGGAAAAGCTTTCTGTTAGTATCCTACCTCTCCTGCCTTAGATCACTAATCTAGGTTAGGATCTCACAATTTTCTTCTAAAATATTGCATTGACCACATCATTAAAATTCTTGCTTCTATCCTTGCCCCTCTTTTAAGATATTATTCTGAGTGCTGTTGCAACAGTTGATGTAAGTTACTGGCCCCGTCGTGACAATACCGTCTTTTAAAATTCTTTAGCATTGTTCCACAGATGGTTGGATGAAGTTTAAATTCTTCAGTGTATGGCTTAAGATTGTCTTGCATCTTCTAGAGACAGTTTATCTGTCTCCATAACTTTGTTTCTTCCATTATTCCACTTTACTCTGGAAATGATGGACCCTGTTTTTTCTCTCCAAAATCTTGTATGTATATACATAAGATAACATAAGATGATTGTACTACTAATTTCTAATTTTTTTTTTGGTCAGGGATCAGTTAATGCTTAAAATTCTTATTTTGAGCAATTTTACATGCTTATACCTGGTAATCTGAGCAACTACATTGAAGACAACAATGTGTAATATAACAACCATTGTTGAATACCTGAAAATAAAACTTTCTTCGTTCTCTCCTATTTTTCTCTTTTTCTGAAACTAAAGTTTATACTTTCTTCAAGGGGTATCTGAGGGTAATTTTTGTCCTAAGCTAATTCAGAAACCTTCCCGTGGTCCTGCCTTGTTACTTTCTGAAGACACCTCTCTTTCCAAGTGGAATGGTGCTTGACTTTGCTATGGGTTCTGCTAAAAGCGTCTTTAGAATTGAGACCATATGTTATTTGACTTCCTAATGTGTAATGCAGTGCTGGATGTGTGATAGATTTTGCGTGTTTACTGAGGGAATACTTTCCTTTTCTGATTATTACATGGACATTCTATTTTCAAGCCAAGCCTTTTTTTTACTTCACAATTCCTTTTTAAATGTGTTTTGTGGGCATAAAGCAAGAGAGAAAGAAATATAGTTTGTTCATATAGATCATCATACAAGATTATTCCAAGTCATCTGTATGGGTTTCCCATAGTTGCTTTTACCGTAAAGGTAAGACTGAACCAAACTGCGAAGGTAGAGAGAGATGGGAAGTCACCTAATTTCTAATCTAAATTAACACATTATATGTTCTCAAAGGAGAATTGTTGCAGAGTTGTATCATTAAAACACTTCAACAGATTATGTTTTGTTTTTGTTCATCCTCTTGCCAAACTACATAGAATCATAGTTAGACAAAATTTATCATGAAATTATATACTTAAAATATTGCAAACTAAACCAACACATAGAAACTTACACTACAGTTGAGCTGTCATTAATTATTCATGGAGTTTTCTTTCTGTGATTATATATAATACTTATGTATGAAAAAGGTAATTCATTCTCTACCTTCCCATGGTGTTTCTATCTTCATTCACTTTAATACTAAAATGCTTCACATTGAGACCTGCCACTTTTGATTACATTACTCTATGATTAAAGTTACTTGGCCCTAGAAACAGGCCATCAGATATGTTACTGCAACTTCTTAGCAAATTGATGGGTTCTTCTATTCATACTATCCTACTTTTATTCAGGTAGTGTCATATAATGTCAGAAACAAAAGGGCCCAAGATGTCAGGTCCTTGAGAAGTTCTCTACCAGAAAGTGGTGGGAACAAAGGTGGGAATTGTTAGTGCTACTTATTTTTAATTTTTGTATTTTACATACTAGGAATTGAACTCACTGCCTTCTTACTGAGCTATATTCCTGAGTCTTTTTTTATGTTTTAGTTTGAGACAGGGACCTGCCAGCTTGCTATGTTGCCCTCGCTGGGCTCAAACCTATGATCTTCCTGATTCACCCTTTGAGTATTCTGGGGTTATAGGGTTCACCACAAGTGGAGCTGGAGGTAGGTGTCCAGGCAGGCATGTACCCCAACAGAGAACTTCCAGGTTCTTCTACATCTGAATTGCTGAGTCAAATGCTATTGATTTAACACAGTCTTTATTTATAAGGGAACTGAAGCTAAGAAAGTCTAAGTCTCAGTGACTTGAGACACAGAGCTATTTAATGGTAAAGCCAATACAAGGACTGCTATCTCTCTAGCCATTTTAAAGCACTTCTACTACACATACTACTTTCTTGGCCTATAACCACCTCTCCCGCTCTGAAGAATCAGGAAGAATCCTAAGCTTGCTCCCCCAGGCCCAGCAGCTTGAAGGATTACCACCACATCCTTCTGCCAGTTGAACTGTTCTCTGTCTCCCTCTCTCATTCAATTTCCAAATAGTTTCTAGGACTTTAAGCTGTTGTTGAAAGCTCCATCGATTTAGTTTTCTAGACTCAGACCTTATTCCACAGGTGTGAGAACAACAAAGAAGGAACTGGGGAACAATAATTGTTTCCCTGCATACATTCTGGTGTGGGGATACTTTAATAGAAGGAGCAAATCCATCTTCAAAGGAAGTTAGAACTGCAGCGTGAGTGGTGTTTCCTCTTATTTATAGTTTCTAGTTCTGCAAATCACTGCTACCAGGTGTTAGAACATAAACTATAATTGAGACCCAACGTAATCCAGAGAGATTTCTGCATTGCTCTGAAAAGCACACTCTGGTAAAGAAGAGCTTGTCTACTATCACGAACACTCCTTTGCCCTAAAACAGTCTTCTTCCCAAATCGAGCATCTTGAACCATAATCACAAATAGCTTTATTCACTAGGGAGCAGGCCTAGAATTTTCCTAGGAGCTAGGTGCCTCGTTCTCTCTTTTTCAAATACTATTACAAGAAGTAAAAATCTTTTCTCCAAAACCAAGCTGAACACACCACCAAACGTTTAAGAACCTAACACAAGGAGTAGGAGACACAACTAGGGATGATATAATCTGTTGAATCAATGCCACAGCAAAGGAGGTAAGAAAGACCTAATCATGGAGAAAGATGCTGTGGAAAACATATTCTTAGAAAGCAGAAAAGAGGAGAACTGGCACTTTAGAGGTAAGTGGTCAGACTGCATTCAGCCTAGTATAAGAGGCACTTCAGAACTGGCTCAGTCAAATGCCACACATAAAAGACAACCATAGAACAAGTAGTGGTGTGGAGGTTGGGTTTGGGCAGGAAAAGGAGCTGAATTGTATGCCCTGATTTGTTAAAGCTGAATTTAAGCTCCCTGTTAGACACTGCCTCCCACCCCTAACCCCACATAATTGCACTAAAATTCATACACACACAATATGAACGGTCTTCTCTTTGGGCAAAAAATTAATAAAGTAATAAGTGACTGCCTAGAAGGGTGAGTTCTAGAGTTTGCTCTAGCAAGCTAGGAAAACAACAGATGGTGGAAAGTTTGCTTATCCTGCTTGCAAACCACGTGAAGTAAGGCAGCAAAGCTGTCATTTGATTTTTAGGCGTTTTGTTTGGAACAGCTTGGCTTCAATTCAAATGGTGTTTCAAATTGTTTGATGCGTTTGGAATCATATTCCTGGATTTTCCCTCATTTTTTAAACATTAGGACATCAGTTTAAAATGAGCATGTCTGAAATCATGGAGTAGGACTGCCTTCAAGGACCCTGTGGACTGGCCTCTGCCCTTCTCCAGCTCTCCTGCAGACTCTATCATCTCTTTCACTGTCACTATTTCAAAATGCTGTTTCCTTAAACTGCTTCCTAAAGGAAAGAGTGACCTGGGGTTCAGCTCTTTCTCTCCAATTCTGCTTTACAACCCTATCATCTGAGTTTTCTTAGTGCACCCTTTCTATATTCAGAAGCCCACTGTCACAGCCCAGTCTTTGTAAAATAAAATCTAAATCTGACCCAGTCTACATTCTCCGTCGCCATTGCTTGTCACCTCCATATCCCGCTAGCTATCTTCAATCCTTATGTCACCACACTCTCTAAGCCAAGCTTTTGCTTCTGCTTGTGCTTTATGACTCCCCTTCTCTCTACGTTGTTGGAGGTCCCACGCCCCCCTTAAGACTTTCCTCAGCCCAGGCCTTTCCAGAGGGAGCTCTTTTCTCTCCAGCATGGAAAGAGCTTGTTCCTTCCCTGTTCTCCCCAGCCCCTGCTGTGTCAGTTTGTGTCTTCCCTGAAGTGTTTTGCATTGTATCAGCTGGGGTGTATCTCTCACTGTTCTTTCACTCTGTGAGCTCCCTGAGTAATCGGGAGAGTGGCGGGATTAAGATTAGGAGTGGGATGAATCTAGTAAGGTGATGATTTCTCATATACCATCACTTTGGTATAATAATTCATTTTATATATGAACTGAAAAGTTGTGAGGGTTACATGTGTTCACCAAAGCTAAGGGCACACCAGCAAACAGATGTTATGTAAGATTCACACATATGTATGCAAGACTCAGCTATAACTAGGAGATATAATGATATATATAATGTTACCAGAAGCAGAGAATTTAAAAGTTAAATCTGCTAAACGTTCCTCAAGAAAGCCTCCAAGGATTTCTATGTAATCAATAACTTTTAGTATTTGGAGAAAATGAGGAAGAACATAATACCTGATTAAATTGAATAAAATACGTATTTTAACTATCAGATTTGCAGGGTGCTGAGTTACCTGCTTTGTAGAAAAAGAGAACTTTCTATCCACCATTTCTCAATATTTATTTATACAAATGAGACACGAATCACAAGGAAATGGAGATTAACTCAGATTTATGACAACATCTGCTAAAAATAAGTGTTTTGGGATGACTCAAAGTGCAATAAGGGGATTTCCAGTGATTTGGTAACAAATGTAGCAAGCAGCCCAACACTATTGATTTGTTCAGAATATTCCATGAAAATTGGCAACTGCTATGAACAGTATATTTTTTCATGTTGTTTCAACCTTCGGTGAGAGAGACAGAGAGAAAGAGCTAGACAGACAGACAAAGAGACAGAGATGGAAACGGAGGGGGAGGGGAAGGAGGAGGGAAGGAAGGAGGGAAGGAAGAGAGAGAGAAGTGTAAAGAAAGAACGTAAATATTAGATCAAGTTAGTGCCTTAATAATTGGAAAAGAAACTCTGTTTTTGTCTTGTAAGATTCACAGACCAATTTAGCAGTTCTGTGTTTGCTTTTTTTGTACTGGAGATCAAACTAGGGACCTTGCACTTGCCAGGCATTCACTTATGCCACTGAGCTGTATCCCTGGCCCACTAGTACTGTTAAATTTTGTACCACAACATGACTTTATTTTCATGAATAATTTTCCACATTAATTATCAGTACTTCAGAGTCATGAAGCTACTCTGAGAATTTCTGCAAGAAAATATCTTTTTGAGAAATCTGCTTAAAACTTATTGCCAAAGTCTCAGGCTGTTTCTGCTGCTTCTGTCTCTGTCGCCACCCGTGACCCTAGTCCTCACACGACACTTCCAGGTCTCTACTAACCAGAGTGCATCTCCTTTCTTCTTTAACCCTGTATCCCAGATGGCCAAGGAGATCATGGCTTCCCAAGTACATCTCTTGTCTTTCATACAATGACAAGCATAACTTTTTGCATTTCAGACATTTACATTTGATTATAATTTGTACCTTAGTGCAGTGCATCTCAAATTTTTCACTAAATTGATTTGTTTATAAGTCTTGCCCCCACCAGATTTGTGAACTTCTGCAGTATAGGCACATGGTTTTATTTCTTTAGGGTAGAGGTTCAGAGATGTTCAGTGTACACAAAATAAGATATTATAGTTTTTCTACTTATGGCAGTCTGATCATATAAGTTGTAAATATCCATAATTTTTGTGGGGTAGGATTTTTATAATTATAAAAGTTATATAAGCTTTTGAAAAATTAAAGTTCAAGTACTCCTTTTAATCACACACATGGCTTTAATTTTATTTTTAATTTTTATTTATTTACTTTTTTTGTGGCCTGCTCAGTCTACCCTGGGGGAAGGGCTGGAGCAGCACGTGGTGCTGGGGATTGAACCCTGGTCCCTGCTCTTTGCCTAAGGAGGCACTTTAGATCTCTGAGCTATCTCGCTTGCCCATGGCTTTAATTTTATCAAAATTAAGGATTTCATGTATCTCCTTGGAGGAATTTTTCTTTCAAACACAAACATGGTATCTTTTTAAGTGATGTATAATCAAAAGTATGTGCATACAAGTAAATGCATCTTTTAAAATTATGTGCACACAAAATTATGCACATTTTAAATTTATTGTAGGTAATACCACATTGTCCATTGAGAAGTTTGTGTGAGTTAAGGGTTTGAATTTCAAGGGCTCTGAGTTTGGAGGACAGGGTTACCTAAGCAGTCAGATAAATCAGTGCGGCTGTCACTACACATAAATTTGGGATTCTCTGCTGCTATACAATAGTATGACACATAATGTTGATTTGTTTAACTTTGAGTAAATTTTTCAGAAGGAGGTCAGCTTCTGGTGTTGATAATAGCAATGGAGAAAAAATAAAGATGTCTAAAATAACTCTGGTTTTGTTCAGATATAAAACTCTTTTGTAATGAAAGATGAAAATATTAGAATGTGATAATGTTCAGACATGTCAAATATTTCATGAAGAGAATGGAAAGGGCTTCTATCCATAAGTGAATAGAATTGAATTTAGTAGCAAGTTAACAGAAACATGGTATGATACTAAGGCTCACTGGTAAGCTATTGACTTTTCAAGTGAAATTGATACACACAAATGTTTATATTTATATAAAATATCATTTCCCTGTTATTCATTTGTGAAGTCTAGGTATAGAAATGTACAAGTACCTAGTGAATCTTTTAGTATCCACTATAAACCCATCTATTTTTTAAAAGGTATTACTTGTTTGGTATTTACTATTTAAATACTAAATTAGTTAATAAATAAATATAAAGCATCCTAATGTCCTACCTATCACAGAAAATGAATATTAAAGTTCTGTATCACTGGATTTTGTTATATGCTTTTAATATTACATGAATGCTCCCTAGGTTTTAATCAAGAACTTTATGACTTTAATCTTAAAGGTTTTAATTAATGATCCTGTAAATTGCTTATTTACTTTTTAGGAAGGAAAGGGCAGTTATTTAGTTTAATTTCCTAAGGAATAAGGAAGTAAGTTTTTTAGTAAGTAATTTACCGTTTTTCCTATTGTTTTACAAGGCCGTCATTACCATGTATTAAATTCCATGTCTGCTTAGATAAAAGTTTGGAATTTGTTTTTCTATCCTGAGCTAATATCAAGTTTTATAGTTACTAAACTTTGACAGTAGCATTTAATATCATGAAATATTTGTTAATGGCAAAAATGCCAAAGCACTCAGTAAGAGTAAAGGGGAACTATAAATGATTAAAATATTATCTATCTGTCTTTCTATCTCTCTGTCTATATATATCTATCTGGTCCTCAAGAAAATGTAAATGTAATGTGTTGCAAATGTATACTAATAAAAAAGAAATTCAAAAGTGAACAAAGATTTCTATATAATTTAATAATAATTTCATTTTCCATATGATTTTGCTTTCTAGAGATTAGCTTTGGTTGGATTTTTGTACCTATTATCTTGCATCTTTTCTATACAAAATAGATATATCCATATATGTGCCGTGTAAATGGAACTGTGTTGCATCCTGATCTGTAATTTTTTTCATTCAACATTTCATTCATCTTTGCTCTTCCACAATGTGGCAGATTTAATAGAGACAGACAAATATACATATGTAAATTCATAGCTTTCAAATAAAATCAATTATGTCTTATGTTCTTTGTCTCAGAGTATATCTTAAAAGTTTTTAACAAGTAGAGCTCCTACAAGTGTTTTCTTTGATCATAATCTGATAAACAAAAATTAATGATAAAATGGTGACAAATATTTTATTAAGAAACCAACTCCTAGATAAATATTAGAGTAAAGACAATATCATAGAAGAAATTAGCCATACCAAGAGAATAAAAAAATAGTTCACATCATAACCTATGTGATAGAGTAAAAGGCATAGTCTAACCAGAATTATTAGACATAAATGCCATTTCCAGGACACAAGTGGCACAATAGAAAAACATTATCTCTTTCCTTTTTCTTTTTCCTTTTTCCCTTTTCTAATCTTCATAGTAAGTGAACCTGGTAGTGGGGTATCTCCTCATGATAAATCTAAGTGTTCTTCTTGTCAGTAGAAGTCCTGGTCATTGACAACAAGTTCAGAAACTGGCATTACTATCCCTGGAAGCCTACGTGAAAGTCCTACTGGGCTGGACACAGGCAGTTTAATTTGATTTAGTATCTGCAAATTGATACCTCTTGTAATATTTTTGTTGTCGTAGTTTTTGCAATATTTTTATACTGTGCCATCTTATCCTTAGAATCAATTGATTTGGTTCTGTTAGTAGGTGTTAAATCCTTTATGATAAGGTTTAATGATACATAGTTTCAGTAATAGTAAATGATTCATGGAAAATCAAGCAAATAGTTATAGAGTCAAGGAAAATTAAAAATATACCTACAATATGGGAAGAAGTCAAAAAGTGGTGGGAGGAGCTTAGTCTTTTATATTTAAAATTCAAATGAATGGAATTCTGAGCCATATTAATCATTTTAAGGTTTCTTTATATTCATTCAACAATTAATCATATATACAGTATTTTCCAAGTCATTTTAGAGATTCTTTATATACTTTTGATTGAATTTGTTATTGCCTGGCTATGCCATCACTTGTTTTACCCACTTTTTTATTCAAAGCATTTATGATTTTATTATATATAATTTTAAAAATATAAAAACATTTATATATTATGTAATATATTGTGAACAATCTTCAAAGTGTTTCTCTCATATATTTTTGTGTACTGTGCTTCAGTGGAATATATTCCTACAGGTAGTTTGGTGGTGATATTTCAATAGGTTACACTGGGTTTGGTCATACAGTAGCCAGCAGCCTCATGAGCTTACCAATGCTGTAGGAATATTTTGGGGCAGAAAAAAGGAGGTTAGGACAAAATAAGAACTAAGAGAAAAGACAAGAAGAAAGATGGTTGAAATATGTGCTTCCTTGTAGCTTGGATAGAAAACAACAGACAGTTATGGCAATGAAGGTACTGGCCAAAAAAGAAAAACGAAAAAGAAAAAGGAAACTCCCATTTGGAGTTACTCAATGAACCTAGAAACAATAGTCATGACAGGTTTTGAGAGAGAGCGTCTCTTAACAGTTACATAGTGATTGTTATGAGTCTTTTAATTTAATTTATTTTCCATAACTCTGAGGATTTTGGCATTGAAAAATTATTAATAGAAATTTAAATAATAATGACAGATATATCATAGGAAAAATGCTTACATCTGTGTCAAAGGTAAAATGATTTTTCCAATGCATTTAAATAACAGTATTCAGCATAAGGAAATGGTACATTTAATATAATAAAATAATATCTTGCTATATAAATGAACGATTACATCAGAAGTTTTATTTATATTCTGATGAGTCAGTGAAAATACAATATTGAAATTATAATAGAAACTATGTGAATTAAGATATAATCATTCAATGTGTTTAGCAACGACCTATCTTTCTTTTTGTGCTCTGTGTGTTGGAGGAGGCAGTTATGAAGTGCGCCATCTCCAAGGAAGCTTAATCCAGCTAGCTATAACATGAGCATGGCACTTCCTGCAGAGGAAAAGGTTGTGCGCGACTCCAGGGCTTACCTTGCAAATTGTTCCATCAAGAAGTATGCTTGTTCTGGCATCAAGTCCTGGCGAGAAGCCAGAGAGAGGGTGACAGAGGGATTAACGTGTCTGCGTTGGATGCAGGAGGGAGGTTTTGGGCAGTGTGCTTGCCTGTTTGTGCTGCACGCCCACCTGACACCCAGCTGTGAGTACCAAGAGCTGAAATGCCAGTGCTGTTTCCCTGAGCTAGCAGTGCTTCCTTCCTGCGCTTCTCAAAATTTTGATTTTTTTTTGGATTTTAGAGAAGGATGTACAGGGTGTTCAGCGTCTCATTACTAGATCAGACTTGTAGTGTTCCACCTGCTTACAGCCTCCCCAGAGCTGGGATTACCGGTGCGCACCATCATGCCAAATCTCAATTGCCGTCTCAGTGCGCCCCTGTCCCTGGGCTGGCACGGCAGGCCTGGGGATTGAACTCCTGGCTCCTGCACCTGCTAACAGGCGCTTTAATCCGCTGAGCTATTTGCCCTGTCTTTAGAATGTTTTTCTTTTCTTTTTTTTTGCATTTATTTATTTTCTTTCTTTATTAATTTTATTGAGAAACAAATAGCACGAGACAGTTTCAAAACAGGTTAGTAGGGCAGTTTCAACAATCAATA
>NDGN011520037.1:6682-18809 GCA_002564285.1 Tympanoctomys barrerae | reverse complement strand
GAGAGGAGAGAGAGAGAGAGAATTTCCAGTGTCAAAGCATCAGTAACATATTGTTTAAGTTATGATAATTCTTCAAGTGTCATTTTGTCAATTAGGAAAATTTTAAATATAATTTAAAATATTGAATTGGTTAATTCCTTGTATATTTAGAAACAGCCTCATCTAATTCCTTCCTATTTGTCTTATACTAAAAACAGGCTTGTACTTTGACGTATATGAAAGTCAAATCACAGCAATTCTGGGTCATAGTGGAGCCGGCAAATCTTCTTTACTAAATATTATTAATGGATTGTCTGTTCCAACAGAAGGTAAGCAGAAAGAATTTTCTTAAAGGTAGGATATCTGGTGCTAGAATTGAGTTCATAAGTATGTGTCTCTCACTTTACATTGTATGACCTTAAAAAAATGTTTTTCTAAAGTTGTTTTTAGGATGGAATGGTTTTAAATCTACAGTGATACCTTGATTCACGAACTTAATTCATTCTCCAATTCTGGGGAAGATGGTCGTGTTAGGGTTCACGCAGGGAAGATGGCTAAGGTTGTGTTCCTCACCCGAAGAAGAGTTGAGGAACAGATGCAAAATTTTGCTGAATGCCTCTGTTTGCAAAAGCAAGTGTTTGTGAACCGAGGTATTACTGAATTTCACTTTCCCCCAATTTTCATGAAAATCATCTTTATTCCATTAAGCAATATTATGAAAGAAATGTGCAATACTCCAAATACATATATATGTGTATATATTAATCACAGTAGTGAAAAATTATGAAATAATCATGTTAGATATTTTAAAACTATGTCATCTTGCCAACATTAAATTATTTTTAACTCCTTTTCTTAGGATCAGTTACTGTCTGTAATAAAAATATTTCTGAAATACAAGACTTGGAGGAAATCAGAAAAATGATCGGCTTCTGTCCTCAACATAATGTGCAATTTGATATGCTTACCGTGAAGGAAAATCTCAGCCTGTTTGCTAACATCAAAGGGATTCTTCCACAGGAAGTGGATCAAAAGGTAGAGGTGCCTGCTTGGGTCAACTGAACTGTCAGTTATTTTCCAAGTTAAATCATGAACACAGAATTGTCTTCAGTGATGTACCTGGTCTTTTGTCAACAAAAGTTGGACAACAAAGTTCTCTAGAAAGCATATACGCTTCAATGCACAGTTAAAGTTGCATAGTACGGATCATTTTGTTTTAAGAATCGTATTTTCTCATATAGGTACAACAAATTTTATTGGAATTGGACATGCAAAATATTCAGAATAATCTTGCGACAGACTTAAATGAAGGACAGAAAAGAAAGTTGACCTTTGGAATTGCCATTTTAGGAAATCCTCGAGTAAGTAAGATTGTGCATACAGAGGAAAACAAACTGAATGTCCGTGTTATCTTTTACCATCCAAAGTGGTAGAAATTTACTGTAATGTATGAAGAGAGACCCTGCTATGCTTAACATGAAAAGTACACTGGCGATAAATAGCTAAGCACTGATTGCTCTGTATTGCTTTCCAATGAACCATGTGGAAATCCTTACTGAGAAAGACGCACATGTTTTGTCTGACTTTATCCTCTGTAGGTTTTGCTCTTAGATGAACCAACTGCTGGATTGGATCCCTTTTCAAGACATCGAGTGTGGAGTTTCTTGAAAGAGCGTAGAGCGAACCACCTGATCCTCCTCACTACTCAGTCTGTGGATGAAGCGGACATCCTGGCTGGTAATCGTTGGTTTGAGCTCAGTTTCACAGCAAAGCTTGGGGAAGTTTCGATGCAAATGAGATTCTATGGTGAGAGCCCGGCTCTCGCTCTCTCAGCGAGCCTGTGGTCCGCGGCAGTGTAGGGAATAACAAGTCTAACTGTCCTATGGGGCTGTTCCCTGGTTATGCTTTCACTGGGCTGTCATCCTTAGTGAAAACTTGTCATTTTTTTCCAGATCAGCCATCACTTTACTTAAACACCCAATTTTTCATTTTTCCTTATTTGGCTGAAAAATAGCTAATGATACTTTAGCATCTATAGTAAAAGATGCAGCCAGGTAATCTGTGGGATTTTTTTTTTTTTCTATACCAAGTTTTGGAGAGTGTTGAAATAGATTGGCACTGATGAGATCAAAATGCAACAATTAAATGTGTAGTAGAGTCAGTCACTCTGAATATGATACTTCTTTGGAATTCTGAGCATCAATTTCTCATATGTATTTTCTAGAGCGAGTAGAAATGGCTCCTAACATTCTTTCTCATTTCTTTCTTTTGACTCAGATAGAACAGTGATCCTGTCCAATGGCAGACTGAAGTGTGCAGGCTCTTCTGCATTTTTGAAAAGAAAGTGGGGCCTTGGATATCATTTAAGGTAATGACATTAGGAAAGGACAATGTCTCAGTTACTCTTCTCTCGTTGCTGGGACAAACACCTGCCACCCAAAATGAAGGAAGGAAAGGTTTATGTAGCTCACAGTTCCTGGAGGCTTCAGTCCATACTCAGCTGGCTCCAAGGCAGAGCCGCAGATGGCCAAGGGCAGCCTTTCATGGCACCTACAAAAAGCAGAGAGCAAAGGGAGGAGGAGCAGCACCAATGGCCACAGAGAGCAAGTAGGTCTCCCTTAAATTGCACTCAGGCTGTCCTCCCCAGGCTGGGAATAGAACTTACACCCATAATCCCAGCAGCACTCACACCCATAATCCCAGCAGCACTCACACCCATCATGCCAGGGGATCATGAGGTAATCACAAGTTCTAGAAGTCCATGGCCCACGACTGCATGAGGCGTTGGGGGAACAATTAAACACAACAGTACACGTATGTTGTCAGTACTGGGATATCAAACACATGGACAATTATACTGTTGTGCTGGATTTGTGTTTCCCAAACACATCTACCACTTTCCTGCCTCCTTTGTTAATGGTAAGGATGGGCAAAATCACAACGCTGCATACCAGTCCTGCCTCTTGTAGCAGGACAACTTCATGCACCACCCTCCCAAGTTGCGTCTCTGTGCAGACGAAACTTCTACCTTCCTCCCACTTTCCCTAGGGGTCAGCTGGTCTGTCCAGTCCTGTAGAATAATTTCACAGGGTTCCAAGGCAAACATTTTCATAAACCAGTGTGTTTTCAGATTTTCTGGCTGTATCCGTCTTCTATGGATAAGCACAATTTTTAAATTGAATTATTTCTAGCTGTTCACTGAGTTAGCTTTTACCCCTGTGACAAAACACCTGAGGAAAATCAGCTTCCAGGAGAGGACTGGTCACAGCTTCCACCTTTCAGTGGTCTCAGGGCCTGATTACCTGGCTCTGTTCTTTCAGGCCTGTAGTGAAGCAGAGCCTCCTAGTGAAGTCCATGCAGTAGAGAAAAATCTGCTCAGCTCCTCATGGCCAGGAAACAGAAAGGGATGGAGCAAGGGCTGGGGCCAAAAAGTGGGCTTCAGTGGTGCGTTCGCTGTCAACCGCTTCTCTAAGGAGGCCTGCCTCTAAGCGTTTCCACCACCTCTTAATACCCATTCAGAATCCAGCAATCCCTTCATCCACCAATAAGATAAAGCTATCGTGACACACTCATCTCCCCAGACTAACTCTGAACATTACTACGCTGACCGAACCTTCAAAACACCACCTGTGGGGGACATGGTGGAGCCGAACCATTGTACTCGTGTTGCTTGTCTCACAAAACCCACAATGTAAGAAAGAGTGTAGTGTTGAGTACTACCACAATGTAGTACTCAAGGGCTATCAGTTCAATCAAAATAGTGGGATGAAGAGAGGAGAGATAGCACCATGATCTGAGTGTCTGCCTGGCAAGGTCAAGGACCCAGGTTTGATCCCTAGTACTGCATTCCTGGAATCCTAGCACTGGGGAGGCTGAGACAGGAGGATCACTATGAGTCCCGGCTGCATGGTGAGACCCTGCATAGAATAAATGATTAAATAAATAAATAGTGGGCAGAGAGGAGAAAACGTAAATGATCTGTCTTTTGTTTTAAATATTAGTTTCTATAAGAATGAAATATGTGACCCAGAGCAAGTAACAGCCTTCATTAATCACCACATCCCGGATGCAAAGCTAAAAACAGAAAACAAAGAAAAGCTCGTGTATGCTTTGCCTTCCGAGAGGACAAGTGAATTTCCAGGTAACTTGAACATGAATACAGAGCAAGGAAATTTGAGATTCAGGGTGGACTTAGATTTTCATTATTTAATAGGTTTGGATTTTGTCTTAAATTAATTTATTTGAGAGAAGGGCTTGAATACATTAAATTTATTTGGGAATTTATCCCTGGCAATCCTAGCAATGGCTGGAGAGAAGAGACTGGAGGAAAGGAAGCCACAGCAAGCCTTCATCATTCAGCAGGGCATGGTGGTGGGAGATTTAAGTAGAATGGCACTCAGGGGACCAGAAGAGTCCACGTGTGCTCGGAGTTCTCCTGCAAGGGGAAGCGCTCACTGCTCTCTGTCCAACCCTAGCTAATGAGTACACCCAGGCACATTAGCCTTCGCACCTTCTGCTCTGTTCTGAATAGGAATTTAAGACACTCGTAAACCATGGTTTCAGTCTTCTGGGAGGCTGATTAAGAAGATTGCAAATTTGAGTCCAGCCAGGTGGTTCAGTGACTTAGACAGAGTCTGCCTCAATATTAAAGTAAAGAAAGTGGTTGGGAAGATGGCTCAGTGGCCTGCGTGTCTGCCTGCCAAGCGCAAGGACTCAGGTTCAGTCTCTGGTACTGCATGCCATGCCAGCCCTGGAATCTCTAAGCCAGCCACCAAGACTGGGCGTGGTGGCGCACGCCTGTAATCCACCACTGGAGAGGCTGAGACAGGAGGATCACTATGAGTTGGAGCTGCATAACCAGACCCTGTACAAAATAAATAAATAAAATAAATAAATAAGCATTAGTTTTTTTAAGTAAAGGAAAGGCTGGAGTTTGTAGCTCGTTGTCCATGCAAAGGCCTTGGGCTCAATCCCTAGTGTATGCCGCCCATACATATATCATATAAGGTTTACAAAAGGATCTCAGGTCAGTAGAAGTTTTACTAAGTGGAGTCAGCACATGTAGGTCAGTGCAGAAGAAGTGGGGATGGGCACCAAGGCCTCTGCTAGGGTTTCTTTTTGTATTTTAATTTTTTGTGCATATACTTATTCTGCAGAGGAAAGCAGCCTACTTACTTTATGAGAGTTTTCAGTAAGGGTTTCCAGCCTGCTGGGCTATAGTGCCAGCAGACTTTGTTTTGACAAGTAATGCTAAACATTCCCTCTTTGTTCAAGCCAGGAACAGTCCTTGTGATGTCATATGCATCAGCTCATTTAGTACTCACAACTCTCTCATGAGGTGTGTGCTATAATTTTCTCTCAGAAATGAGTAAGTGTATTTTAATCTCTTTTGGTTTAAACCGATTCTTAGGGTTTAGTTTATTAAAGGTTTAATGCTTTGTATGCCTAATTTGAATTTTTTTGTAAAAAAAAAAGTTAGTTTAATCTCAGTGGGCAAAAATTTTAGAACAAAGATTTGAACTCCACTCTCCCGAAAGGCCTTTCTCTCTCCTGCTATCACCCTGAAGATGGTAATCTACACTCCCGTACTCTGTTTGTGGCTAAGGCTTAGTTCTGTGTATGCTGGTACAAGCAGCTGGGAATAGCACTTAGCCAGTCTCTGGTGTTGCTGTGCTGTCCTATAGGAGCTTCTTTAGAGACTCTAGGCCTCTCCAAGCTGAACGGCATGCTCATGTCTGTGCCCACCCTGGGGAACAGGCTCCAGATCTCCTTGGTGTGATGTGCAGGTAACACAAAAGCATGCTGCTTGCTGTAGCCTCCGCCACGGAGCTGAGCTGCTCTCAGCATGATTCTGGGCATTCACCCTAATGGTACAGAAAGTGGCAGGTGGGCGACTTCTTCAAGAAGCTTGTATCCTCAGCCATTTAATGCCACGAAAGAGATAACTAAAAATAAATGTTTACCGAAAATCCATTATAGAGGAGACACTGCTTCAGGGACAGCAAATGCAGCATTGCATACAGCACCAAGTCCCTATCCTCATGGAATGAACATTCAGCTAAGTGGGGAAGAGTAGAACAACTGAGGTAATATTCATATGTAGAATAGTTAACAAAGAGTTGGACTGATGACTGGAGATCAGCTTAGGTTTGGTTTATATTGAATGCCCATAGAGGGCCATAGAAGACAGTGGTCAAAGGTACTTAAGTGGAGAAAAATGGCATTTCTGGAGGGTAGAGAATGAGGCAGCACAGTGGAGGGCAGAGATAGGTAGAATTTTCTGGGGTCCATAGGGAGTGGCTCTTCCTGAGACACAGAGGTTTGGGTACCAACTTTGTCTATGGGCCTTGAGAAACCATGCAAGACATTAAACAGGGAGTTGATATGCTGTGGTTTGTATTTTTATGCTCTATCTAAAGATGGCTGTGGATCTAGGAGAGTAGCACAGGACACTGGAGGATGAGCCATGGGGCCATTTCAGAGGCCCAGGGGAAATACAGTGGTGCCTGGCGACCATGGGCCAAGGAACACAGATGGAAGGAGACCTTTGAAACATGTTTAAGAGTAATGGGGCCAGCCAGACAGCTCAGGAGACTAAAGTACCTGCTTAGGCATATGCAGGGACCCAGGGTTGGTTTCCTGGTGTGTTGGGCCGGTCCCGCCCCCAGGGCACACTGAAGCAAGTGAGACTGGGTACGGTGGCACACACCTGTAATCCCATCAGCCAGGAGACTAAAACAGGAGGATCCCTATGTTCAGTCTATGTAGTGAGACCCTGTAGACCCTGTACTAAATACACAAAAGAAGAATAGTGGTAAAACTCTGGGTGCCAAAGTATGAGGACAGGTAGAGAATATGAAAACAGATGTCTATATTTTTGGCTTTGATTATTGAGTAGAAAAATGGTAGCATTTATTGTGAAGTAATAAGTGGAATATTTGGAACAATAGGGAAGGAAGAATTAATACTGTGTCTTGGAAATGTTAATCTAGAGATGCCTTTTCATTTACCTGTTGTTAAGTATATAGTTGGTTAAAGGATATTAATAATCAAAGGAAAAATGATATTTGAATTTGTGAGTCTTCAACATATACATGGATTATAGACTGGATATGTATATGTGGGAAAAGAAGGCTTAGGGCTAAAATTCTGGGGGAAAACCGAGAAGCTGGGAAGGGCGTAGAAATAGGTACAACTGGATATAGCTAGAGAAAAAAACTGAACAATGTGCTTGTAATAAAGAAAGAAAATGCTTCCAGAAGGTAAGACCTAGTGAGCTCTTTTAATAGCCACTGAGTTAAAGACAGAAAAGGGAAAGAACGAGTTAAAATAATAAAAGTAAATTAAAATGATTGTTCTTTGACTCTGAAAATAAGAAGTTATTGTTTGCCTAGAAAACAACAGGTCTCATGCAGGAGTATGCATAGCAAATTTGGCCTTTCAGGTGCTGTCAATAGGATGTGAAAAATTAAATACAGACAAAACTTTGGAGCCAGATATGCATGTGAATAGGGATAAGAGAAAGTGATTGTACTTTGCTATCATTTATATTTGTTTAATTAATATTACCGCACTTTGCCTATTGTTTGAGATGACTTACTAGATGTAGAAGACATTGATGCTGTAGGAGGGGAAAGAAAGCCTTGACAGTCTGATAGAGGATGAGTAGAAGGTAGAATTGAAGTCAGAGGTGTAAGCTTTGAGAGGAGCCGCTGCCTGTCTGTCGCCAACACAGAACAGGCAGCGCATGGGGAGAAATATATATAGACTTGTCAAGTGGAGGTGAGATGAGAAATGATGGTATTTCTGATTACTCATATTTTCCCAAAGAGTGTGGGAAATTCATAACTTAAAAATAGAAAGTGGAGTGAGCTAGTTTGAATAATGAATTTGATATAGTCCCTGCAGAGAGAGAGAACATCCTTTTAAAAAACATTTATTTATTTCATACAGGGTCTCACTACACAGCTGTGACTCATAGTGATCCTTCTGTCTCAGCCTCCCCAGCACTGGGATTATACACCCAGTTCTGGGGCTGCTCAGCACACCCAAATTTCTGAGGCTGGCACGGCATGCAGTACTAGGGATTGAACTTGGGTCCTTGCCTTTGCCAGGCAGATGCTTAGACTGCTGAGCTACCTCCCCAAACCCTAGAGAAAGAACATCCTAATGAAGTTTTACTTTTTATTACTGTGACATTGCAAAGAGAAAATGTTCTGTACAATGTTATGCTTGACCTTTCCCATAAGTGTTGATTTCCTGGGTTTAATTATTGGTGTTGTTTTTCAAGTGTGTATGTTTCTGTCTGTTGCCTTAGACCTCTTCAGGGATCTTGAGAAGTGCTCCAGCCAGGGCTGGATGAGCTATGATATCTCCATGCCAACTCTGAGTGAAGTCTTCATGAACACGGGAGGAACATCAACTGTCGACCAAGGTAGTCAACTGTCAGCCACTTGTGTAATTCTCAAAAGTCAGTTTCCAATGGCTCATAGGTCAATTCATTATTTATAATTTCTTAGGTCTGGTTCACACTACGGTATGTGACTTTGAAGTTTGAGAGGGGCTGTTATTGTTCCTCAGCGTCATGAATGGGTCTAACCACACATTTCTTCTTGGAACCTACCAAATTCCTCTTTGGAGACTATCTTCTCCCTGTTTTAGACTGTTCTTATCTTAAAGATGCTCATTTCTTTTTAGACTCGCAGAGGCTCTGAAAGATGTTAACCAGAGACATGAGTTTCTTATAAAAATTGTTCTTAGCTTGGCAATATAAAAAATCCATTAAGGTATAAACAGAGAGAATTCTGTCTCAATTGATTAGTATTTTAATCAGTGACAATAATAAAAGCTGTCACTTCTTTTGGAGTATTGCCAGCTACTTCTATCAATGTATTTCTGTACATTTATATTCACCTGCAATAGTGCCTTCCCCTCAGAAATAATCTTTTCAACAACTGTCATTGGCCTCATTTTATGGCTGAGAAAATGGGACCTAAGAGAAGTCAAATGATCCAAATTCTAGGGATTGTAATTCATGTATGTAGAATTCACATACAGGTCTTTTTGTTGCAGAAATAATGAACTTTTGGAGCTGAGGACATAGTTTATTGGCGTAAGTGCCTGCTTGGAAAATGCAAGGTTGTGAGTTTGATCCCTGGTACCTGTCATCCAAGAAAACCTAGAAGTAATTAACTTTGCCTGCATTACTAGGTTATTGGTACCTTAGCAATAGGTATTTGGACATTAATGGCTAGCTCTTCCTAGGGAGAATGTATTTTTTAACCCCCTTAGAATATTGCTGCATTTCAGTCAGACTTTCTGAAGCACTCGGAATTCTTCTTTGGTAGGCACTTAGTATATTTTCTCACTGATCTCATAGAAATTGAACGGTATTATGTTTCATATACTTCCTGTATATTTTAATGGTTATAATACAAACATTCTTTATTTTAAAAATTTTAATATGTATCACCACTGGCAATTTAAGATAACTATAGAAAAAAAAAAAACTGAAGGCAATGGTGAGCTCTAAGCCTAATACATATTGAACAATGTTGTTTAAATAACTTCCTTTGAATCTGGTTATAGGAATAAGCCAAATGTAAGATAGTTTTTACTATTTAAAAAAATCCGTAATGTCCCAGGATGCCATTAATACTTTGTGTGTATGTGCACAGATGGGGAACACACAGGAATGATGGGAGACTCGGAAAGCCTCGGGGAGACAGAGCCCGCCTGCTCTTCTCGCCCTGAAGTACGGAAGCCTGTGGGGAGCGCGGAACTGTGGTGGATGCAGGCATGCGCAATGGCGCGGCTTCGTTTCTTAAAGTTCATCCGCGGGAGAAAATCACTTTTGGCCCTGTGAGTACTGTGGTTTTGTTAGGTGGTGAGGTTTGAGAGGGCATTCAAACCAGAAGAGAATTTGAAACTAGAATACAATATATCCAGCATCTGTAACGCAGGACAGATAAATGAAACATTTGGTTTCACCGAAAGTACCAACCTGTGTTTGTTAGCCCTGAGTGGGCTTATGCGTGCAGGTGTGTTTATTTTGAACCGGTCGATATTTTGAAGTTTGTGTAGTAAATCTTTTGCTGAAATATGACTTTTAGGATTTTAGTAGCTGGAAGTGTGGTTTCATAGATAGTAGATATGATACTAAACAATTATGCGGTCTGATGGAGTAAATAAAGTTGCAATTGATTCATATAGTAATTTTTTACTGTTTAGGCTATTGATATTTGGATTGGCATCATTCCCTTTGATTATGGAAGACATATTTTATTACATGTTAGCTCAAAATGTCGACTGGGAATTTAAAACAGAATTGTATTTCCTCTCTCCTGGACAACTTTCTCAAGATCCCCGTACCAGCCTGTTGATCATCAATCACACAGGTGAACAGAAACCCAGAAACAAGTTATTTTTATTGTTAAATAGCACAGGTTGGGAGACAAATTTCAAGAGAAGAAAATGTGCATTTAGAGATGATAGCTTAGGAGGAACAGGGCATATTTTCTCTGATTTTAGAGGTCACAGGAGTGGTGCAGTTCAAGAAATGAAGAATCCAGGCAAGTAGCCAAAGTGGCTGAGTAGAGCTCTACCTGCGGATGCCGTGCTGTTGCATGAAAGAGAAATGACTGGGATACTTTATTTCCAATCTCTCCATTGCAGTGATAGTGGACGCTATTCCATAATATCTATTGCACTGAAATTAAAACCACTGACTGGCATGGAAGGTGTCATTCCTACACCCCGTGTACGTGTGAAAGTAAAACAATTCAGGAAGACCCCTTACCTTGTATGCCAATGAGTAGGAAATTTTATATTTTGTGACCGCTCAATTAACATGAAGGAGAAGCTTTTATATTTTTAGCAAAGATGCTGATAAAAATTCAGAGCAGGAGTTCTCTCTTGATGAGTTCCCAGTTCATTCAATTTTTTTTTTCACATATAATAGTGAATCTGGGCTGTGGATATCTCTTAAAAACCAAATGTGGTACAGTATTTTCATTTCTGTTTCTCATTATTTTTATTGTTTTTCTTTCTTTTTTTGTGTGTGTGGTACTGGGAATCAAATGCAGGACCTTGCCTTTGCCAGGCAGGTGCTTATGCTGCTGAACTATCCCCCTGGCCCTCATTATTGTTTTTCATTTGGGTTTTCAGAAAGTAAATTTACCTGCTACTGTAAAGCCCAGAGACTTGCTAATTGCATGTGAATTTCCAAGATTTAGGTTGTTTCTTTACCATTAGGTTTGCTTCTTGTTTTTTACTCTCGACTTACACTGAAGACAATGTGCTAGTATTGTCTTATTTTTTTCCATACACACTTCTTCAGGATTTTCAGATTGAAGTTTTGAGATTCTTCTTTTTACTTTTTTTTTTATTAATTTTAATGAGAAAGAAATAGCGAAGAAACAGTTTCAAAACAGATCACTAGGACAGTTTCAATAATTCATACATTGCATACTATTGTCCTCGTAGTAGTTATTCATAGTACAAGATACAGACATGATATCCTGTCCAAAACACTATTAGTGCAAATCTTTCTTCTCACTGAACTAAGAGAAAGTAGCTGTATATCTGTCCTAACTATTCTGTATATACATGTGCATATTTTTTATATGTTTACATTGAAGTTTTGAGATTCTGTGCCATCTTATTCTTCAATGATTATTGGTCAAATGTTCACCTTTTCCTATGAGAATTCTTGTGAGAGTGAATTTCAACTATCACTGCTCTACTCTGCAGTGCATATGAAAGGGCACGTGTAGCTGGCCCAGGGTGCTTGGAAAATGTATCCTCTATATGTATGTCCACTTCATCTGGAGGGAATCCTAGCGTGTTTTAAGTTTAGTCCTATTTTTGCAGTTCCAGAGCCTACCTTATGCATTCTCAGAATGAACTCTCAAGTCAAAAGTTGTCTGTGAAAGAAAAGAGACTTTAAATTTTTTTTTTCCAGTCCATTTCCCAGTTTGTCATCCGGAGTTACTTCAGGTGATGGGCTGCTGATTTCTTCAGATAGTGCCTCTTAGAAAGTGGGTATTGGGGACCACAGAGATAGCTCAGTAGAATAAGGGCTTGCCTGGCAAGCACAAGGTCCTGAGTTCAATCCCTGGTACCGAGAGAGAGAGAGAGAGAGAGAGAG
>NDGN011520031.1:345-16276 GCA_002564285.1 Tympanoctomys barrerae | reverse complement strand
TCAGAAAATTTGGGACACCACTGAGTTACAGCATGTTACAGTACAGGTTCTCCTATGTCCTGAATCCTCACTGACCTTGAAGGGCTATGGCAAAAAAAAAAAAAAGCAATAAATGAAAACAGACAAGAAAAAAAAGTCATAGGACTGTCCTGCTACAATGTTGCATATGGTCAGAAACTGCATTTTGAATTTGTGTTTTGGATCCTTCCCCGAGGGGGGGGCAGTCGTGTAGTTTCAGCTTCTCGGAGCCAGTGTATCACGGAGGCAGCATGGCCTGTGGTCCTCCCGAGCAGCGCTGGGCTGTGCCTTTGTGGGCAGGAGGCCTTCAGACCCCTCAGCCCAGGATCTCAAAGCCAGACTAAGGCCCTGTGTTGCTCTTGTGCAGTGGATCAGCGTCCCCTTCGCCCTGTCTCACCCTGCGGTGGCCGACATCGGGTTCACGGCAGTGCACGCAAAGTTCCAGGATCCCTGGCTGGGAACCATCGAGCCTTTCGAGGTCTACACCTGGCTGGACAACTTCCTGCTGCTGGTAAGCGGTGGCTGGCCCGGGGCTGGGGTCCAAAAGTTCCTGGCCTGGAAGGCGTTTCCAGGACTCCCTCCCTAGGCCAGGCCTCCTGAAAGCTGTGGTCCAGGTTCTGGATTAAGCACTGAGAGCCAGTTTATTCTGAAATGGGTAACTCACGCATTCTCAGTTATGAAGGGAGAGAATTAGTTTCCACAGGCCCTAAGCACTAAGAAGTACTTGGAAGGGAAGTAGAGCCTCAGGGTGGCAGCCAGGAGAGGCACCTGCACGGACCACTGTTCAGGAAGAGGGAGACCCACACAGCCTTGCAGCCTTCAGGACTGCTGATGGGGCTGCGCTGAAGACAGCGCTCGCTTGCTTTCAGCACAGGCATAGGCTGCTAACTGCATCACGATGGAGGGAGAGGGCTTGCTTTTGTCTCCTCTTGGGAGCGCTGCTGACAGGACTTCATGACTGGGTTGATGCTTTGTTGGATTTCAGCACAGTCTCCTGCAAGCTCACTTCCCAGATCGCCTTCTGTCACAGGCAGTAGGGCTGCGGAGAGCACGAGGAGCAGAGCTGTGTTCCACCGGAAGTGAGCCAGGCCGTGGGGCGGGCTCTAGGGTTGCTCTTCCAGTGCCCTGTGCTTGGTGCTTGGTGCTTGGTGCTTGGTGCTTGGTGCTTGGTGCTTGCTCGAGCTGTCTCTGTCCTTTCTTTTCTCCTGAGAGGAAAGGGGAGGGAGCCCCACGGCCCTTCTCCTCAGGACACTGATCCCTTCCTGTGTGCCTGGGCCTTCCCTGCGGGCGGCAACCCTCTGGAGACTGCCCACTCAGATTAGCTTTCCGGCGTGTGAGCTTCGGGGGGACACAGACCTCCAGTGTGTTTGTAAAAAGGCCAAAGCTCACCTCACCTAGAAGCGCAAAAAGGAAGGAGCTTCTGGTGACCTAACAGCAGGCGGCTGGTGCGTTCTCAGGGTGCATCAGCTCCTGCCTGGCTTGGACTTTGGAAGAGTTAATAAGATACTGGTTTATGAGTTGTGAAAAGAAAGAAAAAGATTCAGAAGAATATAAACCTGAGGAGCACAACTGCATTTTACAACGGCTTCCTTTGGCTCTATTATTTTATTTCTGAGCACGTACAATTCTCTTTAGGAAGGAGATGGTTTGGAAGCCGTGTGTCGGGCACTGTGCCTGCACAGGTAAGAGGACCACAGACAGCAGGACGCCGGGGCTCAGACCCCAGCGGGAGAAACGGGCGCCTCAGGAAGCCCCGTGCTCTGCGATGCGGCGGAGGAGTGGCCGGAGCCCTCCTGCCCGGCACGGCAGCGAGCAGCTGGCCTCGCACCGTCCATGGGCTGCAGTCTCCTTTCCCTGTAGCATGGGACCCCCCTCTCCCCAGGCTCCGGCTGGGGCCTCTGCTGGGTGTGTGCGGACTGATTCCGAGCCACGTCTGTAGGCTTTCCATCCTGCTGTCCTCCTGCCCCCCCTGCGTCACCCCAAACCCTCCCTGCGTGTTCCACCTCTGTCGACTTCTGCGGGACGCAGACGGCCCGCTGTGGTCAGTGTCTCCAGACAGTTTCGATTGTAATTCCGCGCACGAGGTTGCACACTCCTGCGGTGTGCGTTGGTCAGTGACTCTCATGCCTGTCGTCGGTCGAGCAGGGTGGCACGGGTGCGGGCAGGAGCTCTGGCGGCCCCGGTGCTCTGCTCTGCTGCCCCCGAGTGTGGGCAGGGGCGCCAGCTTCGGCTCTGGAGCGGCCCTCCCTCCGCAGGCCTGTGGGCGGGGCTGGCGTGACTCGGCTTTCACTTCGCGCTTTTAGAATCTTAATTATGGTGAGAATATCTTCTGACGATTGAGACTTCTGGATGAGAACACTGAAAACTTGAGGGCAGTTTGAGAGCAGCGTAAAATAGATAAAACGAAGACAGGAAAGGGCAGTCCTGCGCCTCTGCAGAGAATGATCGCGAAATTCTGCGTGCGGGAAGGCCTGGCAGTAACGTTCCTTCGGGGCTGCCGAACGTGTCGCCACGTGTGGTGGCCGGAAACGCCCCGCTCGCGTCTTCACCCTGCTCCAGCGGTGGCGGCGTAGGTGAGGGACCGGCTGGTCAGTGCCGGGGGAGCCAGGCCCTCCCCAGGGTCCCCCGTGGGACTCATCAACAGAGCCAGCTTCGGCGCACTTCGGAGCGAGCAGCCCAGCCCAGTGCGAGGGCTGCAGCCGCGATGCGCAGGGCAGGCGTTTTCTCCCGCCCCGTAGCCCGCCCTGGGACCCCAGAGAGGCAGGTGTTAGCAAGCCCACGCCCAGCACAGCGGGGGGTCGTTAACTGCCCTTCCTGTCCCCGGGCTCTGGTGCAGACGCTGGGCGGAATCCCATGGCAGGCCTACTTCCAGAGGGTGCTGTCCTCGTCCTCGGCCACCTACGCTCAGGTGCTGTCCATCCTGGCCGCCTTTGGGTGCCTGGTTATGGCTCTGCCGTCCGTGCTCATCGGTGCCATCGGGGCCTCCACAGGTAAGCCCCTCAGCCTCGGCTGCCTCTGCCAACCCCGGCTCCTCCCCTTCTCTCCATCCCTGCTGTGCATGCCCCACCCCGTGTGCCGTGGCCCCGTGCGCCGTGGCCCCATGTACCATGGCCCCGTGTGCTGTGCCGTGGCCCCATTGCCCACACTCTCTGGTGCTCCGAGCTGCATGATAGCCCCTCCCCCAGCCCGGTACCTCGGGAGTTGGGCTGAGGACGCCTCTCCCCGCAGCTCTCAGCCTGTGTGCTGCCGGGTCGGGGCTGGCAGGGCTCAGAGAAACCCGTGCTTTCAGCCACTGTGCAGCGAGCAGGTTCTACCATTGAGGACAGAGCTGGAGCCCGGAGTTCCAGAAGCCCCCCGGGGAGGCAGCGTGCTGGGCACTTGGGCTCTCCCACCCCGAGCTCTCTCCAGCTTTGTCATGTCCGTGGCTTATCGAATGTTTCTTTCTTGGAGAAGTTGGTATCACTAATGGCACTAGTTGTACTGTGGAGGCCCCTCCAGAAGCAGCCCACGTGCTATCCAGGGGCACACCCCAGGGATTCCAGCTTCAGAGAGCAAACCTCAGACCACCGTGCAGTGCACGCTGCGCTGTGGCCGCAGGCTTGTCTCAGCACCATCTGTGCTCGGCGGAGCTGCACTTAGGGCGACTCTAGTCGTCTGTGCAGCCCGTGAAGAGGCACCGCTGACCCAAGCGCAGAGGCAGTCGCTAGGTGCAGGAGATTAGAACAGCGTGGAGAAGGTTCACGTCTCACTGCGCTGTGCCTGCTAAAGGTGGTCCAGGAGGGTCTGCACACAGTGCCTGACGCTCAGCCAGCAGAGCTGGCCAGTGGGCTGTCTCGGGCAGGAAACAGCAGTATTGGGGCTCGGCGCCCCTCCCCTTCCAATTGTCCGCCTGTGACAGACACTGGGTGGTAAGCAGACCACTGACAGCAGTGGAGTGCTGTGTGTGATGTTTTGGGAAAAGGCTGGATTTATTTCACAGAGGAGGGTCCCAGGCTCTGGGGAGGCACATGGACCCTCGTGCATGTTGGGGTGACAGGCTTGCCAAACAGCTCCAGGCCCACCTCCCCCTTGGACGGGTGCACATTCTCGATTGGTATTTCTGGTGTAAGGACATCTCAAGGCATTAGAGTTGGTGTCATCCAAGCACGGCTTTAATGCAATTATAGAAGGAAATAGAGAAAGAAAATCATGGTAGAATCAAAAGAAACCACCTTACTTATCACAACATGAAGAAAGTTGAGCAAGTAAAAAATAAACTGTGAAGCTGGGCATGGTGGTCTCTACCTGAGATCCCAGCTACTCTGGGGCCTGAAGCAGAAGGGTTACACATTCAAGCCCAGCCTAGAGAACTTGGTGAGACATTGTCTAAAAATAAAAATGAAAGAAAGGGAATTACACTGATGCATACATGCAGGCTCCCCAAGTTTCATACATGCTATAATTAAACAGCAAACAGGATAAATTCAAAGCTAAACTTACGTATCAGGTTGCCTCACCGTGCCAAGTTTAGAGCCTCCTTTAAAATCTCAACTCCAAGAATGTAGTTTTTATTCAGTAAAAAGGGACTGCCCTTCCTTTCACTGCTCCCATTTCTGGTGAGTGAGATTCTACACAACATCAGATTTAATTAGAGAAAAGCAGAGCTCGGGGAGCTCCGAACCAGCCATGTGCACAGCAGCAGGAGGATGAGAAGGCCAGCTGTGTTCTGCGCGCTCGGTTGCACCCAGGTAAGACAGCCCAAGGAAAGAGGCCATACATGTCCTTCCAGCTCCAAGTGGCGGGAAAGAAATGCGATTCCAGTGAGAGCTGTAGCTTTTGTTTTCTGAGATTCTGTGTAATGCAGTACCAGAGAGGCACAAAGAACCTGCAGGTCTGGGCAGCACAACCCAGACGCGCCGTAGGATGGCCGCACCCTCAGAAGCAAGGACACAGGAGATAGAGTCCCTGATGGACACAGGAAGTCCTGCCGGCAGGCACAACATGTGTGACTAAATTTGTTGTCGAACTACCTATGAACAGTGTGAGCCCCAGCAAAGAGTACACGGCCCCAGGAGTGTGTTATAGTCATTATTTCTGCTCAACAGACTGGAACCAGACCTCGTTTGGGGCGGTGAACCCCAAGGACAAGGGCGAGGCAGACATGATCCTGCCCATCGTGCTGCAGTACCTCTGTCCCGTGTACATCTCCTTCTTTGGCCTGGGTGCGGTGTCTGCCGCTGTCATGTCCTCGGCCGACTCATCCATCCTGTCGGCCAGTTCAATGTTCGCACGGAACATCTACCAGCTCTCCTTCAGGCAAAACGTGAGCAGGGGTCCTGACCCATGGCTTGCTGTGCTGTGGCTGTTTGTTGCCACGGCATGAGCTGTGTGGGCGGTACTACGGGTCGGGTCTCCCTCTTCTGGAAACGCAACACTTAAAATGTTCCACAGCCTGAAACCTTCTGAGCACTGACGTGGGGTATTCCACGCCACAAGGCTGCTTTATCATGAAATTTAAAATATGATATAAAATTATCTCCAGGCTGTGTGTAAAAGGTTTATACAAAACATGGATCACTTTTAGACTCAGATCTCAGAATACCTCAGTCTGTAGGTGTGACTATTTCCAAATCCAAAAGTCCTGTAATCTAAAGTACTTCTGGTCCCATGGACGGACGGACGGACGGATGGATGGATGGATGGATGGATGGATGAATGGATGGATGGATGGGAGAGAAAGAGGTAGGGGGGAAGAGAGAGAGCAAGAGAGAGACTATATTAAAGCCTGACCCTGCTTTGATTAAACATCCAAGTTTAAGTAACAGTGAATATATTTATACTATAAATAGATATTAACAATGCATGTTATAATTCAAGTTATTACTAAGGGAACAAATCAAATTACTGTTCCTTAAGAGATTCAGTCATGTTGCTATAATTTAGATTTTCTGTCTTTCTGATCAAAGAACAATGCAGCCTAAAACATCCCAGCATGGACTCAAATGACAGGAGCTGTCACCCAGGGTGCAGCATCGGGACTGCTTCTCATCAGCTCTTGTGGCACAGCCTCTTCATAAATGTCCCCTGAATCTGACTGTCCTTGTGGCACTGGCAGTTGTTGTCTGGGGCCATGGCCACAGTGATCCCTGAAAGGCCAAAACCCCTCTTCCCAGGCCGTATCTTACCTCCAGGTTTCCTGTGTCCATAGTGAAGTGCCCCAGTGGTTCTTACTGAGGAGATGCCCTTCAGGGCCTGGTTAGCCTACAGATGTGATGTTCCTCAGAGAGAGCAAATAAGAACGGCGCTGGCGCTCTCTCTGGGTGCCACACAAGGTCTGCTGCTTAACAGGCACAAGTGAAACCCTCCCTGCCTGTTGTCCCCCGTGGTGCCAGGTCAGCTCATCTACCTTTTCCTGTGCACACAGCAGGGCTCACAGGGCTGGCTCCAGGCATAGTGTACACAGATGCCTCCCCCAGATGACACAGGAGGCTACCAGCTCATTGCATGGGGTTGCAGATTAGGCTGGCTGTACCCATACCCTGGGCCATTTCACCCAATGTCTTCTTCAGACCAGTTTCCAAGCCTCGAGATGCATCATGTTCTTTGCCTAAATGAGACAACACTTTAGAAGCAAATCTCACTCTTAGTTTCTTTCTTTCTTAGGCATCAGACAAAGAAATTGTCTGGGTCATGCGAATCACAGTCTTTGTGTTCGGAGCATCTGCCACGGCCATGGCGCTGCTGACCAAGACCGTGTATGGGCTCTGGTACCTCAGCTCCGACCTGGTCTACATCATCATCTTCCCGCAGCTCCTGTGTGTGCTCTTCATCAAGGGGACCAACACATATGGGGCGGTGGCAGGGTACGTGGCTGGAATCTTCCTGAGAATAACAGGAGGGGAGCCCTATCTGTACCTGCAGCCTCTGATCTTCTACCCTGGGTACTACATGGACAACGGTATCTATAACCAGAGGTTCCCATTCAAGACCCTCGCCATGGTGACCTCCTTTCTCATCAACATCTGTGTCTCCTATCTGGCCAAATACCTGTTTGAAAGTGGAACATTGCCACCAAAGCTGGACATGTTTGATGCTGTTGTCGCAAGGCACAGTGAAGAAAACATGGACAAGACAATTCTGGTCAGAAATGAAAATATTAAATTAGATGAACTTGCACCTGTGAAACCGCGACAGAGCCTAACTCTGAGCTCAACATTCACCAATAAAGAGGCGCTCCTCGATGTGGATTCCAGCCCAGAAGGGTCGGGAACTGAGGACAACTTACAATGATCCCTCCTGCTGCCGCTTGCCCAAACAGAGCACGGTAGGAAGGTAGTCCTAGGAAGGTGGTTTGTGACATATAAAGTATATATTAAAATATAAATAGAGTTCAAGAGGACAAAAAATCTGCAGAAAAAGTTAAAAATAAGTCCTAAAAGAAGAATTCGGGAAAAATAGCGTGCAGTCACACAAATACATGCCAAGCTAGAAGTAATAGCTGTGAAGCAACAACTTTATTTCTTGTCTGTAGAAGCTTCAGTTTCAATGCTAGATAGTTTTGTTAGGTATAAAAGTGAATACACCCCCAATCAACACATGACTGGACAGAGGATTCGTCTGTATCTTGGCCAAAGGGAGTGCACAGGAGAGAGCCTTAGAAAGGGAACTTGGTCAGGCTTTATGCACATGTTTGGATTCATCACTGACAGGTCAGCTCAACTGCAGATGCAGAGGCTGAGTCGCTCCAGTGAGTGGTTGATAAAGGAGCCACTGATGCGTCTCACGCTGATGCTTGGCCCCCTCTTTCATGGCCTGAGCTACAGCATTTGCTTTGTTTTGTTCTTTTGTTTCTGAACATGGGATCAAGCCCAGAGCCTTGCACAAGCTGGGCAAGCCCTCTACCACTGTGCTACCTCCCAGCCTTGAGGTCTGCTACACTACTAGTTATAGCCTAAATTATTCTCGATGTAGGCAAATCAAGTACATAAAACTTAATAAAGAGTGGCCTTGTTTGTGTGCAAAATGTCAGGAAAAGAGAGTCTGTTTGTGATGCAAGAGAACACTAGACTCCTTTAGTATGTCCCTAGTACAGAGAGAAAGGTCCCTGGGGTGCCAGGAGATGATTAGCTGACTTGACAACAATAAATCCAGGACATCGAGCAGAAAGCGGTTGGAAGAGTGGAGCTCTGTAGCTGCAGGGCAGAGGTCACCCCGGGCACCAGTTGTGCTTGATGGAAAAGGCACTGACGAAGTAGCAGGAGCTTCACTAAAAGCTCGTTACCAGCATTTCCCAAAGCACGTCATCATAGCAAGCCCTGAGACACAAGCCCTATTTATTTTTGGACATTCAACGATGAGACCAGTGAACGTTGAGGAGTCTACACTGAAATTTTTTCACATAAGCCGGTCTCCAGGACTGCAAGAGTCACTACCACAAAAGCATGCGGTGAATCTCAAAATGTGGCAGAAACTAGAAAGCAAAACTAAGTCTTAAAGGGAAAGAAGCCATCAATTTTAGCGTATAGTATGTACATAGCTTTTGTGAAGTCAGTCATTAAAGATTATGTTGCTCCTTTTCTGGAGTTAAAATGCAAACACACACACACACACACACACACACTACACATAGGCACAGCTTGCATCATGTAGGGCTCAGTGCGTCCCACCAGACACTGTTAGAAAGAATAGCCTGGAACCAGGTTGAAAACACGAAGAAGCCGATGAGCTGAGAAGAGCCAGGGGCTGGCACCCCAGGCTGGCACCCCAGGCTGGCACCCCAGGGGCTGGCACCCCAGGCTGGGAGCCGGCTGTGCTGCAGAAACTCACATGTCTTGCAAGGTGGTTCTCTTCTGCAGTAGGCACCAAGGTGATGCTAACTCAGTCTTAGGCAGCACGTGTGTGAAGGGTGTGTTCCAGACTCTTAGGATTTCATCTTACATATTTTAATTGGAATTATCTCAAGTCACTGAATAATACATCTCCTTTTTCACAAAATAGTAATTAAATTTCAAGGATAATTTTTTAAATCTAAAATTAAACAATTTTAGATGCCATAATGCTTTTAGCACTTAAAACCCCATAATGAATGTGACATTGCATTCAAAATCTTTACTGAAATCTTAACTACCTAAATAAAAAAAGAAGCCCTTTATTCATCCGTTTGAGCTTCAGTCAGCTTGATACCATGGCACGCTTGTCTGTGCCCGTGTTTGGCACCTGTGAGTGGTGGGGTCCAATATTTTCAGACACTAACTGAGAAACAACTCAGTCTGTTCAATATATTAAAACCACAAAAATAATTTAATCAAATAAAGTAAACCCATTATTCTGCATCTATTCTCAAACTAGATTATTAAAATATAAGGTCATAGTTTAAAGTCTAAAATTGGCAAGAATGCCCACTGGCGCAGAAATTCCCCGGCAGTCCCCAGGGAGAGCGCGAAGGCGAGAGCTGCCAGCCCAGCTTGCCCTCGGGGAGTGGGTGGCACCAAATGCGCCCGGCTCTGCACAGTGGACTCGATCTTCACAATTCATCCTCAATGAAATAGCCAACGTGTTTCCAGCTATCTTAAGCTTAGGTGGTGAAACCTGTGACTAAGACATAGACTAAAACAGCTATAGTATTTTCATACTCGTACAATGACTGCAGTGTGTTTCTTGGGTAATTTTAGTTGTTTCCTACATACTGTAACATCGAGCTTGCAGCTGGACTGAGATGCCAAGAACGAGCCTTCAAGTTGTGTCAGAAGCTAACTTCACTGCTACACTTACAGAAGTAGCGAATTTCATGTGAATATCAAATGAATGTAAGCCTGAAGTAAGTGAATTTAATACAATGGCTATTCACCTTTTTATTTGAAGTAATGAATTAACATTGTATTTTAAACAATGAATTGTTCCTTTTTTATCCTTCAAAAAATTCAGTATAATGTATAATTTATTGTTTGCCATAAAGTATAATTTACTGTAAGTTTGCTACTGAACATACAGATGCATAGGATGGTTCTAAAACATATATTTTTGTCTGTAAAAATATATATATATATAAAGTTATGCTTAAAATAAGTAGATTTGCAACTACACGTGTAATGTTTTAACTATAATGGTCTTTATTAAATTGTGCTGGTGCAATTCAGGACAGCGTGGTTGAGGTCAACCTGGCTTTCTGGTGCCCCCTCGTACAATAAACATAAATGGTGCTGAAGACAGTTACAGCGCGGAACCGAGGTGAGCCAGCTGCGGCTGGAGGGCGAGGGGCGGCCAAGGGAAGCCTGCGCTCCAGACACAGCTCAGAGCGAGGTCTGAATCCTCTGTCTTGGAAAAGGTGTACCGCTGCGCACTGGCGTGGCTTTGAGTCAGAGAAGTCGGCAGACGAGGCGTCTGCTGCGTGCACGGGAGGCTCTTAGGAGGCACGTAGCTGGTCCACAGCGCTTGGTGCAGACACGCCAGCCCCTAAGCGACGAGCTGGCTCGCGGGGCTCTGCGCCGCGCACCTGTCCCCGGATGCTGTCCAGGGGACCTTCAAGGCGCAGCCTGGATCCTCCGGAGCACCTCACCCTCTCATGCTTCCTCTTAAGCCCTCATCATCCGCACTGGGCTCTAGATGCGAGAGTGGAGGGCCCGCAGCCACTCAGTAGGCGCGAAGGGAAGAGCGCGGATCGGGCAGGGGACACGCGCCAGCCTCCTGCTGTTGGGGCGACCGGTGTGTCCGAGAGAGCGTGCGCGGGCTTACGGCAGCGCAAGGCTGGACCTAGAGGACCCTTAGAGACCAGAAGCGTTGGGTAAGAATTCAGATTTTATCACTGGCCCTCTTTTGAGACTCAGATCCAGGAAAATGATGATTTCTACATGTTTATAGTCACTTAAAGAAAAGCTCCAAAATAGTGAAAATAGAAATAGTCATGTTTAAATTCTCTGAAATCGAAAAGCGTGTGGTCATTCCGTGTTGAAGTTTAGTTGGGAAACCGCAGCTGCGTGTTTGATGGAGATTCTGCGTGGGTGACGTGGAAACCGGGCTCCAGGGCTGACCCACCAGCCTGAGAGACCACGCAGAGCAGGTAGCGGTAGCTGAGAGTGGGCTGGGCCGCTTCAGGACAAGGCACAGGGTCTCTGCCCAGTGACACGGCCTCTGTGAGCCTCAGTTTCCCAGAATGACACGTGCCTGGTATTAGTAAAGCACATGAAGCATACACAGTTATGTGGTAGGAAACTCCTACAAAGTGGACACGTGCAAAACTGGGAGTACAGTTCTCCATCCCAGAAAACTGCGACACAACGTAGCTCCCCGGAAAGGGACTCTGACCTTGAATCTTGTGTTCACCTCCTTATCAGCATGAAGTTCTGCATCAGCAGCGAGGAACTTAGAGTCATGTTTGAGAGTATGCTGGCCCACTGGCTGCACCGGCTTGGCTTGGCCTTCCGAAGGCAGCTCGCCCTGGACCACACTGTGCCCTGCCTGTGACTGTCAGCCGCTGGGCATGGCCATAGTGAAGTGTGCATCACTGTTCTTGTTAGACTTTGGATGGCACCACCTCCCAAGAGTGCTTTCTGCTGGAGTAAGGAACAGAAAGGGCAGGCCCCCTGATGGCTTGAGGTGTGGAGGACGGGGTGAGGCTTTCTTTCCATGCTGTAGCTGCTTCCAACAGTTCACAGGAAAACATTAGAGGATTCAAAACTAGTCTTAGAGAGATATGAGAATGATAGAGCCTGAAAAGGTCAGTTGAGACCCAGGCAAAATTGGCCCCTGACACTCACAGATGCGTGTGGACACAGTGCACGGTGGCTGTGGCTTGTCATCAAGGTTAAGGTGGCATCTGGCTGCGCCAGGGCAAGGAAATCTTGCCAGCCCCTTTGCTGTATGTGGGTTAAGATGTCCCGGGCAGAGATGGCCGAGGGCGTAAGGCGGCTGTGCCTTAAGTGCAAGGGACAATGCAGGCTGAGTGCACGGAGGGCCACCGCGCCTCGCCTCTGTCCTCATGCGCTCCGCCCCGCGCCATGCAGCCGCCTCTGCTCTGCAGCACCGGGGCCAAGTGTAGCCCTCAGGAAAAGCTGACCTACATAAGGCTCTGCTTCAGCACGGTGTCCTTTCATCAGTAAATCAATTCCAGGGTTCATTTTTCAGAGAGAAATACAAAGACCCAAGAAGGAAGTTTTTAAATTAAAAAATAAAGCAAAACAATAAAAGTATGAAAGTAGTTAATACCATGGGTATTAATCTTAAAATAGTTACTCAGTGTACACCATAACGAGAGGCATTCTCTTGCCAAGAGGAAACAAGCAGAAAATAACAAAACTTTCCTTCCAACAAAGAGAAACTAGTAATATAAATAAAACAAACTGACAGATATATTAAAATATTTTTGAAACAAAGAAATAGTATTAGTTGAACTTCCCTTTATTTTCTATCCATATATCTTCTATTTTGTCTTTTTTTTAATAGAGAATAAATAGTAAAAAAGGAATACAGAATTTTAAAAAAAACAGAATTTCAGTAAGCAAACTGATAAGAATTAAACAATTCTTGTCTTTAAATTAGTTGCTCTGAATAGCAAATATAAGCATACAAAACTCGTCAAAATGATAAATCATGAAAAGGGGAGAAACCGCAAGCACCAAGCTTCAGCAGCCCCGCGGCCACCAGCAGCACAGCCCCCGCGCGGTCCTGTGCGTGCCTGCATTTTCCCTCTCTTCCCTCCCATCCCTCACTGCGGCTGTCCCTCCCCTTGGGTCAGTTTCTGTCCTTGCACGGTATCCATGGCCCCTTCAGATGTCATTACTCTCTCAGGTTCTCACTAGGGGACGAAGCACGCGCACACATGCCGGGCGCCCTGAGAGGAAGTCGTGCGGCTAGCAGGAGAGAAACACGACATGGAGCACTTGACTAGGAGCTTCCACGTATTTGACTCAGTCTCTTTTTTTTATCCCTGTTATATAAAAGATATTTTAAAATGTGGCTAAAAACAAAAACAGTAATGTAATAAAAGAGCAATTTTTAACTGAGATTAAAAATGTCGCCAAGTCTAGAACCGTCCTGGCAGACAGAGCACAGATTCAAACCTCTTCGAGATATGATAACGCCCAAAGGTACCAGCTTGACTACCATCTTTTAAAACAGTGCAGTTTGTCCTCCGAAAGCAGCAGCAGAAGGAAACTCACGCTCGTCCCCAGCACAGTGGTCTTTGTCGCCGAAGCCTCTGAGACCCACCCCCAGCCCCGGACCCTCCCTGTCTCCTCTTCTCTGTGCTTCCGGCTTGCCTCCTGCGACCCTGGCTTGCCTCTTCCTTCTCAAGGAGAGAAGAGCACCCTCGTCCGCCCCTTCCCCAGGCTGTACCCCTCAAGGCAGGCTCAGTGGAGCCCAGCTGCAGGTCTGCGCGACTTCCTCGCCAGAGCTTCAGGAGGAAGAAGGGCACACAGGCGGACGCTTGCCCCATGCAGGTCCCCATCCCAAGGTCCCACACCCCTGTACCCCACTAATGTTCCAAGGACACAATTTCTCATGTTTTCTAAAGCTATTTCAGTTGCGTAAGATTAGAAAGTTAGCAAATGCAAAATGGAAACCCTTAGAGTTTCCAGGGAAATACTGCTCACCAAGGACTATCGGGCCAAGCATGCGGCGGCAGGGCCTGTGCTCTGGGCGTGAACGTCCCTCTTCCCCGGGGAGGCTGCAAGATCTGCCATCATCCCAGAGGCTGCTGTTTGTCCCATCTCATCTTTGGCCTTCAGAAAAGGCTGTTGATGTCATGCAACACAGAGAAAACTGCGAGCAATTCAGGGAATGTGCTCCAACTTATAACTCTAGGAAAGCTGTGGAAGAGGAACTAACATCTCTATGCTCACAGGAGGTCACAGGAAGCAAAGCGGCACATCTGATACTTGAGGATGTGGTCACAGAATCTGATGGCAGTGGGAGCCGACCCTATGCCTTGGGGACATTGCTTTGCTTGTGTTAATTGCATTGCTTTCTGCTCAGTAAAACACAATATCTGGGCAACAATTTAACTGGATATCCACAAGTTCAAAGAGGAGCGATTCAATTTGGCTCATGGCTCAGGGGATTCAGCCCATGGTCGGCCGCTCTGGGCAGGCGCATCATGGCAGAAGGACACAGCAGAGTGAGGCTGCTTAGCACCTGGTGGCTGGTGAGCAGACGAGGGCAGCCACGAAGCTAGAAAATGGGCCTGAGTCCACATGCAGTGCCTGAGACAAACTTCCATGACCACTCAGACGTAGCCAAGCGGGTTCCACCAAGCCCCAGGGCAGATCCCAAGCCAACAAATGGACACTCGAAGCTGACACCAGCATTGACCCAGTCATCAGGAAACTCTGAGATGCATGATACTGTGGGCCCCAGATTCCTTCCCAATGGGGTATAAGCAATTTCACAGCCTCACATACCAGCCAGTGAGCACATGGCATGCTCAGTTGCTCAAGAGAAGGAGTTGTGGGCAGGGACCTAGAGAGGCAGTCCCAGGTGCAGCGCCAACCCATGTCTCTTACACCTGGGTAACAACAAGTGACTCTGGGACTCAGAGGGCTGGGCTTGCTCTGGATCAGTGGGCTGCGAGGTTCTGACCTCATATGTGGGGGCCCATCCAAGTGGAGACGTGATGCTGCTGGCTGTCACTCGGCCCCTTCACCTGGCAGACCCACACTGCCCACCCCTAACAAGCAAGCAAGCATGCGCAGTGGATTCCAGGAACTGTCTGCTGCATCAGAAGCTCTCGGTGCTCCTTTTCTGTAATCTTCATTGCACATTTATCCATATGGAGGAGCAAAGCAAATAGTAGTATTTGTAATACTTGCACAGATTCACAAAAATAATTTAAAAATGAAAAATTGTGTTGAAGCAAATGCTGCGTCCTCTTGGACTATTCGTGAGGAGGGGGCCGGCATCTGGGCCCCGGCTGTCTGCAGGTCGGTCCTCTTGATTCCTGCATGCCCCACCCAGTGATGCGGGAGATCGGCCACTACCAGCACCAGATGACCCTCCATGCATCAGTGATTGGGTCAGCAGTGCCACCCAAGGTCAGGCACACAGGCGGCGACTTCCTTAGGCTGAGCCAAGCTGGGGGATGCTTCTGAGTGGACGATTTTCTTGTGCATGATCAGCTGCTGGATCCTGCTGGGCTTTTAGTGCCATTCTTTAACTTTTACCTGCTAATTAATAACTGTACATCTTGATGGGGGTGAGATTTCTATAAAGACACACGAGGTGTAGGATAAGGTGGGGATACCGCAGGTTCTGGCGCCCATGTGGGAGCTGAGAGCTTTTCCCAGAGGGGCAGCTCCCAGAGGCTGGGGTGGAGTGGGGGTGCAGCTGGACGGGAGGAGACACCATGAGGTTCTGCAGGACAGGAGGGAAGTGATGGGGAAGATATTCACCAGTGTATTTCAGGAAAGGATTCTGAATTTTCCACAGTGAAGAAACAGTGCATGTTGACACAGTGCTGCTATCTGTGAGGCGTCTCCTGGCCTGACCTGGTTGGCGCTGTACCCAGACCTTTGAGAAGGGCCAGCCATGGCTCTGTGGAGTCGGTGGCCAGACCTGGGGGCCACCATCCTACAGAAGGTTCTTGATGGGGAACAGCCCTCCCACGGCAGGCTCTCCATGATGCTGGGGACCAGCCCTTCCTACAGAAGGCTCTCTATGACACTGAGGGTCAGCCCTCCCACGGCAGGCTCTCCATGATGCTGGGGACCAGCCCTTCCTACAGAAGGCTCTCCATGACACTGAGGGTCAGCCCTCCCACGGCAGGCTCTCCATGACGCTGGGGACCAGCCCTTCTACAGAAAGCACTCCATCATGCTGGGGAACAGCCCTCCCACAGAAGGCTCGATGCACTATTAAAACAACAAACAGGGGCCAGGGAGACGGCTCAGTAGAATAAGCACTTCCCTGGCAAGCACAAGGGTCTGAGTTCAATCCCCGGTTCTGC
>NDGN011520017.1:726-11828 GCA_002564285.1 Tympanoctomys barrerae | reverse complement strand
GTTTACCCTATCTGTCTAAATATCAAACATTTTGGCATATCACGGAACAGGTATTTTCCATCAAATATTGATATGTGTTATTTTTATTTATTTATTTATTTTGCAGAGCTGGAGATTGAACTCAGGCCCTTGCGTTTGCCAGACAGGTGCTTAATCTACTGAGCTATCTTCCCGGCCCCAAGGCAATGAGTTTTGCTGATGACAAAGTGTTACAGAAAGGCTTCCCAACACAGGAAGGTGACAAGAGCCTGATCTACTCTGCACATCTGTCACTCTGGTGGGGGGGGGGCACTATTTCCTGGCGTTGCTTTTTCATATTTGCCAAAGCAACCCTGTTGTCTTCAGCCCCCATGTCACAGTTCTGCACAGTGATTGGTATGTTTATGTCCTTGACTACTTTTCGCATAATAAGAAATTGTCTAGGACTCTACTGCATAGGATCCGTGTGTATAACCTGGAAATGAGGAGGCACAGGTAAGGCTATCTGAAGAGATTTTCAGTAGAAGACGATGTTCAGAGTGAGCTTCAAATCAGGCAAAAGACTTAACCATTCACAGGAGCGTGGCGAAATCAGCAGGAGACAGTGTGCTCGTGCTGTGACGCGCTCTGGAAGCCGTGCTTAGTCCACGTCCCTAGAATGGCTGTTGAGCTTGAAGCGAAGTGGAAGTGAACAAGTTTAGAAAGAAGTACACAGCGCGGATCAGCGCAGCAGTTTAGAATGATGATCAACCCTAGAGCGACTACAGTGAGGAGAAGCCGCGATTGTAGTAGGTATTGCGAGGTCCATGGAGAGAAGACTGAACTCAGGGACAAAGGCCTGAGTGATGACACAGTACTTGAGGAAAGGAACAACAAAGGCCTGAAAATGCGGCACGAGGCTAGGAAAGGCCGCAAACGTGAGGACATTGAGGAAAGAGGATCTGTTCCCCCAGCCACAGTGCTGACCACGGCACTCCGAAGGCGGGGCTTAGAGCTTCCTGGGGGCACGCTGATCTGGTGCCCGCAAGCCTGGGTTCCAATTGCCCCTCCACTGCCCACCCGCTGTGTGAGAATAGTGGGAAAAGAGGGCCTCTTCGCCCAGCAGTGCTGACCACGGCACTCCTCTGTGGAGGAGTGCACAGTGCACACAGGTGTGGCCAGGGCTGCACGAGACACTGCACCAAGCTCTCGCCAGACATGCTTTCACTCGATCTCTTTTCACAGTTCCTTTTTCCCCAGAGAGTTGGGATCGGATCCAGCGCCTCACACTTGCTGAGGACGTGCTCCATCCCTGACCTGTCCCCCCACCACTCTGGCTAATCTTCAGAATAACTCCACACATGCGGCTCTATCCTCCTCACTTTGCACATGAGGGTACTGAACCTTGGCCAGCAGCTTCAGCCACAAAGCCAGAAAGCCAAGGAGGTATAAGTTCCAAGCCGCATGTGTTCACGTTGTAGTATGTTAATAAAACCTCAGGCTTCCTGTCTCTGAATTAGAAATGTTTGTACTTCCAGGAAGAAATTCTGAAGCAGTGTGGCATGGGACGTGCATTTACTCACGTGTCATCAGCGTTCATACGGTGCTATTCTCAGTGCAGAGACACGTGGTACCAAGAGGCAAGGGGACTTGGAACTCCTGGTGAAATGCTCACTCTTCAGGTTACCATGGTTACCTCAAAAGTCCTCACCTGAGAGCATAAGCTAAAGATGGATGATATTCAAATTGACGCAAGTCAGGGCCGGCGTGCTAGCTCAGCAAACAAAGCATCTTCTTCCAGAAGCTCAGGGACAGGGCTGGATTTCCAGTCCCATATGCCGTGCCGGCCCCGCCCCCAGGTGCACTGAGCTGGAGACAGAGTCTGGGCATGGTGGCACGTGCCTGTAATCCCAGCGCCGGGGAGGCTGAACACAGGAAGATCACCACAAGTCCGATCTGCATAGTGAGACCCTGTCCCAAATACATAAATGGAATAAATAAATAAATTTTAAAAATCAAATTGATGAAAGTCCTTTGCAAATGATGCCATAGATGTTAATTTATCATATTCTTAATATCAGTAAAATAAAAGAGTCAGCCATGAGAATGTTTTCAGTTTCTCAATTACTAAACAAATACACAAATGAAAACTATTCCCCTCCTGCATCATTAACTTACATCTGTAAAAAGAACAGTATTTTTGTTACTTTCTATTGTATAAAATTTGATAAGGGAAATCATGTGGGTTTTTCACCTTCTTCCTGCCAGTTCTATTTTAGCAAGATTCAGACAGTGCGCCAAGTCATTGTTGGCATAGCTAAGCAGTTAGACAGACACCAACGACTCAGAAATTTTTATTTCAGGGTCTGTTATTCTCTGGGGACCCTTATTTATATTCCAAAGTAGCTGAGAGAATTTTCAATGTAGGTATTTCATATAGATGGTAATATAAAAATATTTAGAAAAACACATTCTGGCCCACTGATGCCACTTTACGCGCAATACCTGCGCACGTTTGGAGGCCTTGTGTGAGGTTCGGGGTCTGAGCTTGCTGTACACGCGGTGTGCTGCTTTCTCCCGCGGTAAAGGCACGAAGTGGAGGCAGCGCTGCGCTGTGAAGGGTGAATTTCCGCGAGGCCAGGCCTGGTGACGTCATGCTTTGGCTTGGCAGGGGCGGGGCCGAGCAGAGCAGCGGAAAGCCTGACGCCCTCGCGGCACGCAGACTCGTGGGCATGGCGACCGTGGGGAGCTTGAACTCTAGAGCCAAGGACCACGTTCGTCCGTGAGTGGTTTCAGGCTTTAAGAAAAGAACAACATCCTTCACTTTAAATAAATGTCACAAAATTGAATTTCACTGGGTTGCGTCTTTTGTCTGCACTTAATTAGCAAATGTGTTTGAGCTTTGCAGCTTAATGACTTACATGCTTAAGGGGTTATAAGTAGATTTAGATTTCTACATATTTTAGCAACGTTTTAACCAAATTATTTAAAGAAACATTAGTATTAGGCAGAAATTTTATTTTATTTCTTTTTGAAAGGGGTAGAAATGTCTATTACTCAGATTTGCAAACCACTAAAATAATAGAAAGGAACACAGGCTTTGGAGGCAGACAGAATGGGGTAGAAGACTCCAAATTATCCACTGCTTGGCGGCGCTAGTTTCGGTGAGTTATTTGACTTTGCAACACGTTAGTTCCGACCTGTTCTTACTTGTGCATTCCTGTGCCAGAGTGTTCAAGGCTCCATTGCTCAAACAGTACCATCGTGTAGGAAGTAACGCTTTTATTTACATGTGTGGAAGTGGCGGCCTTGAGAAATTTGTAAGTGACTGCAGCATAGATGACAATGATTTTCAGAGATACAAGAGCCCGCTTGGGACAGCTACCCCAAGAAAACCACAGAGCGACCCGCACGACCGCCCTGACTGCTGGAGCTCGCGGAGGGCAGGGGCAGGGGTGTCCGCCCAGGCCCAGACGCGTCCTGCAGTCGAGCAGACAGAGTGTGGAGGACAGAAAGGCTGGGGCAGTGGAGCCGGTGAGTCCCGGGGCGCGGCTTCGGAGCGCGCCTCGCTGGCGTGGTTCTTCCCACTCCCTGCTTCCTGGCTGCCGGCTAGAGCAGCCCTCTAGTGCTCCGCCACTGCTGCCGTGGAGCCAGGGGATCCTGCGCTGACACCCCTGAAGTTGAACCTCTCCGCCTCCACATTAGGGGTGGGCTGTCAGGTGCAGGCTCTGTCCCAGGGACGGAAGCTGACCAACACAGTCTCTGCAAGCCTGGCGTTAATCCTGCCAAGAAACTCATCATTGGCTCTAGGCCCCACCTTTCAGCGGCACCCCTGCCGCCCCGATGTCCACCCCAAGAGCAAGGTTCTGGCACATAAGCTCCTGAAGGGAATGCAGGCCATCGCCAAGCCGGGGCAACGCTATAAAGAAAAAAAAAAATCGATGCATGTAAAGTTATGAAAATAAAAACTATCCAAAACACAGAGAAATAGACCCTGCCACATAAAGAAACATCTGAACACCACTGAATGATGAACTAATTTAGTTATATTCCATAAAGTAGCTGAGGCACAGGAGGGACTAGAACATTTATTTAAATAAACGATGGCCAACGTTTTTCAAAATTTGCAGTAAAATAAAAGCCCACGTATCTAAGAAATTCAATAAATTCTAATCACAAGAAGTATGGAGAAAACTACACTGAAAGCCATCATAATCAAAGTGCTTAATGTCATTTATAAATTAAGAAATATTTCAAGTCAAGCAGACGAGGGGAAAAGGCGTGTTATGCATAGCAGGCAAAGCCAGGAGCAGCAGCAAACATGCTCAGAATGTGTGCAAGTGTAAAACCTATAATTAGTACAACATTTTTAAGAGTCTTTCAGTCTCAAAACAACATCAATTTGTCTCTTCATGTTTTTCCTTAATAAATACAGCAATAAATTCTATAAATAATGTAAAAGACAATCAAGAATATTTTTCAGAGATGGAAAGGTAGGCACATGCTCTGTAAAGACTGCAAGAACCCAACACACGAGGAGGGTGCTGTGGTTTGTATCTAGTTGTCCCCCAAGGCCTCATGCTAGGGCTGGGGAGATAGCTCAGTGGAATAAGTGCCTGCCTGGTAAGTGCAAGGTCCTGAGTTCAATCCCGAGTACCACCAAAAAAAAAAAAAAAAAAAAGCCTCATGCAGTCATAGGGCAGGATTCTAGAGGTTCTGACTAAGCCTCAGTCCAGTGCTGGGATTCTGGGGGTGTGTGCTGCGCCCACCCCGGGGGGAGGCTGGCTGGCTGCCGCTGCTCCTCCCATTTTGCTCTTGTGTTTTACTGTTTTCAGCCACCATGAACTGCTGCCCTCCACCGTGTGCCACTCTGCTCTAGAGCCAGCTGATTATGAATTGAAACTGCCACAAAGTGTGAGTTAAATAAGCCTTCCCTTCTTTATTTTTGGCTGTCACATTTTTTTTTTCTTAGCAACAAGAGAAAAGTAGTGGAGACAGAGGGTGTCTCACGAGTCCACACCCAACAAAAGCAGGTAACCCAGCTGGGTGGTTCACAACAAAAGATGCTTTGGTAGCCTAGCTTCTTCCTCACTGCATGGACATTTTTCTACAGGTCCCCGGCAAGCCCACCGACACAGACAGCAGGGATCCACAGGGTGTCCCTCCTAGAGCACACGGTGAAAGGACAGTGCACCCCGAGCCGTTGGGCCTGCACCTCCGTGGTAACCCGGAGAAGCCACGCAGCTGGGCGGAGCAGCAGTGGGGATTATGCCACGCAACACAGTCCTCGCCCGGGAGGCATTTTCTGCCCTCACAAGCATGCAGAATTGAAAATCAGATGGCTTAGCGTGCCCTAGGGGTGCTTTTCAAAACATACACTAGGAGAAAGTTAGCCTCCTAAACAAAAGGTGCTGGGAAAACTGGATACCCCCTCAGGTGTTTTAACCTGCACTCACATCTACCAGCATAGACCAAAATATAATCAAAATGTATCAAATACAACAGACTAAAATAGAAATACAGTACTGGAAGATATGGGCCCGATAAAGTCTCTAGAGACAGAATCCAGTGGCACCAGGACAGAACCTTAATGTTTTCTTAATGAAAACAATGCTTTCTTTATGAATTATTTTTTAAATTAATTTATTGAGAAACAAATAGCAATGAAACAGTTTCAAAACAGGTTAGTAGGACAGTTACAGTAATTAATTTCATGAATTCTTAATAATCAACCAATAAATACGATTACATTCTTCACACTGAAGAAAACACCCAATAGACTAAAGAAAAAAACTACAAAATGGGGAATAGTTTCACCAGTTACTCATTTCACTGGTCTAATATCTAGAATATATAGACAATTCAAAGAAATCAGGCCTACAAAATAAAAGTGTCTCTCATGGGCAACTGAAATGAATAGAAACCACTCCAAAAAATAAGCAGAAATACGGGCTGGGGATGTAGCTCAGTGGCATATGTGCCTGCCCGGCAAGCCCGAGGTCCTGAGAGCAGTTCAGTTCCCAGTACTGGAAAAAAAGAAAAGAAAAGAAAAGAAAAGAAAAGAAAGAAAGAAAAGCAAACAAAAGAAGTAGACGTGGCCAATAAACACACGCGCAAACGCTCAGCAGCACTGGCTATTACGGGAATGCAAATTAAGGTAACACTGTGATTTCAGTGTACTCCAGGAATTACGGCGATAGGCAAGGCGACAGAGGCTCACGTGCTGGTGAGCTGGGGGGAGGGGCAGGCTTCCCCCTGCTGGTGGTAATGTAAACTGGTACAACTACTGTGGAAACAATGTAATACTGGAAATTCTATATAGCCCAGTTATTCTCTTTCTTGGTATCTTCTACTCTAGATTAAAGACATTATATTACAGTGATATATACATTTCCATATTTTTATTTTTTATTTATTTTTTTCATTTATGCATTTGATACAGGGTCTCACTACACAGCTCAGACTCCAAGTGATCCTCCTGCTTTTGTCCTCCCCAGCACTGGGATTACAGGCATGTGCCACTACTGGCTGACTCTGTCGCTGCATCAGCGCGCGCCCTGGGAGGCGGGGCTGGCCTGGCCAGTGGGACTAGAGATCAGAACCCTGCTTCCTGTGCTTGCCAAAGCAGGCGCTTAGCCCGCTGAGCTATCTCACTGGCCCTCATTTCCATATTTTTAACACAATTCATAGCATTCAAATTGTGGAAGTATACTATACATCCATCAACGATTAGTGAATAAAAACTGTGGCATTTGTAAGTAATGAAATATTACTCGGCTATAAAAAAGGATGAATTTAAGTCACTTGTGGAGAAGTGGAAGCATTTTTAAACCACAATGTTAAGCAAAATAAACTAGAAACAAACAAATATCACATAATATCTCTTATATGAGAAACCCAAAATAGAAATAAATTAAAAATGTCAGCAGGACCCAGGGAGAGAGATCGTTTATAAATGAAAGCGAATTGACAGATGGGAGGAGAGAGAGAAAAAAGAGGGGAATAAAAGTTAAGGTGTGGCAAGTGCACGTACCTGCTTCCTAAATGAACGCAGACGTCGTGTACCGCAAACGCTAGCCCACGGGAAGTTGATTTAGAAAGCGCAGGGATGGAGCGCAGTGCGCAAGGCGCCCGCGTGGGGGCGCTCTCTCCTGGCGCAGCGCGGGCGGCCTTCCCGGCCTGGCCTGTGCTCAGGTCCCGCCGCTGCTTTCATCGCAGCTAGGGGAAGGGCCGGAGCGCCAGTGGGAACAGAGAGAACGAGAGAAAAACAGCGCTTGAGAGACTCCTGCCACCGCACTGTGGCTGCAGACACGGCTCGCAAAGGCCTCTCAAGACCGACGGGCTCAGCTGGATCAGAATTTAAATAGGACGCGTAGTATCCTAAAGTAATGGGCTAAATATACAGGAAATTACCCACTCTCCCAAGAACCAGAAAAATCATCTTGAATTAAAAAAATAATAACAGTAACACTGAGAAAAATTAATGTTGAAATGATCTCAAAAGGATTTCAAATAAACATCATGAAAAACTTTCCAGCAGGCATTTACTCCCTTAGACAAAATGTCCCAGCAAAGAAATACGTTAGAAAAGGGAACGAAATGGAGATTGTACATTGGGAAGGACTCAAGCATAAATCCAAAGAAATATCAAGACACATTAGGATTAAATTTCTGAAAACTAGAGACAATAGGAAAAATGTTAAAGCAGCCACAAGAAAAAGCAGGCAGTGCAGAGGGGCGCCACTCAGACCACAGAAGCCTTCTCGGGACTCCACAGGTGCCAGAGGAAGTAGGCAGGCTATCACTTGCACTACAAATATGTAAAGAGCAAATGTTATGCATCTTACACCCAACAAAACATATCTTTCAGGAACAAAGGGTAAACGACAACATTCTCAGGGAAGAAAACGACAAACATTTTTCATAAGCAAACCTAGCCCCTACGTAAGGCCAAAGAAACTCTTTTTTTTGGTATTTTTTTTAGGGAAGGGGCTACCAGGTGTTCTGGGTCTCACTACTAGATCAGATTCATAGTGATCTGCCTATTTACAGCCTCCCAAGAGCTGGGATTACAGGTGCATGCCACCATGCCCAGTCTCAATTGCCATCTCAGCATGCCCCAGGGATGGGACTGGCATGGCAGGCCCAGGGATCGAACCCCGAGCCCCTGCGCCTGCTTGCAGGTGCTTTAATCCACTGAACTATTTGCCTGGCCCTAAGAAGTTCTTTAAAAAGAAAGAAATGGTGAAAGAAGCAATTGTGGAGCATGTAGAATGAAGAAAGAATTAATGAAAGATCAGATACATGTGAAATAAGACAGATTATCCTTTTCCTCATAAATGTTCCTAATCGGGTATCATGAGTGGAGCAATTGCTAGCAATACTTGACGTGTAAGCCGTCCCAGGCACAGGCGTCTAAACACAGGAAAGCGTCCCACGTTTAGTATTAAGTGGTAGAACATTGGTCCCCGAAGACGGAGATGTCATAGCGACACACTGTAATACGCAAACCAACTATGAGGCAAAAATGCACAAATCAATACCCTACACTCACTGTGAATATGCCAAGGTAGTAATTTTTAAAAAATAGGTAATCTAGAATAAGGTTTAAAAAATACAAATACAGTCATGAGGAGGAGAGAAAATAAACAATAAAACAGCACGAGGAAAAGGACAAATGAACGAAGAGAAAATATTTATTTAGGCATATATGCGAATGGTTTGGATAACTGCTGTCAATTTCTGATGGTTTTTTATTATAACTTTTGTGTGTGTGTGTGTGTGTGTGTGTGTGTTTGTGTTACCAGGAATTGAACTTGACCCTGCGCTTGCCAGGTAGGCACATAGTCTACTGAGCTATCTCTCCAGCCCATGCTGCTGGCTTTTTGAAAGGAAAGGTAATGTTTAAATTTTTTTTAATCTGATTTTTTTCTTTCTCATCTTTTGAATTTCTTATAAGTTCTTTGTTATTGTTTTTTTTAACGAATCTTACACATTTATATCTGGTAATCTGAACAACTAATTTGAAGACAACATCATGTGATACAGCAACCATTGTTTAATTCCTACTACTTTGTTTAGTAAAATCTTATATCATTTCTAAGGCTATTTTTTTTTCTGTCACTATTTTGTATTCTTTAAAAAAATAAAATAAAATATTAGGCTCTCCCAAATCAATGTAAATATTTGCAATCCAAATATACCAGTTTAAAAAACAAACAAACAAATAAAAATGACTTTAGGGCTGGAGAGATAGCTCAGTAGAATAAGTGCTTGCCTGACAAGCACAGAGTCCTGAGTTCAATCCCTGGTACAAAAGAGAGAGAGAGAGAGAGAGAGAGAGAGAGAGAGAGAGAGAGAGAGAGCTAGATAGATAGACAGACAGACAGATAGATATCAGTTATAACATAAAGAAAAGAGCATAAGAATGAGATTTAAAAAGAACTTGACCTGAATTGTAGCCTTATGTTTAACAGACATTTAAAATTCAGTGTCGGGCAGGCCAAGTAGCTCAGTGGATTAAGTAGCTCAGTGGATTAAAGCTCCTGCAAGCAGGCACGGGGCCGGGGGTTCGACCCACAGCCTGCAGTGCTGCGCCCCACTGGTACAATTGAGACTAGGCGTGGTGGCGCGCATCTGTAATCCTGGCTCTTGGGAGGCTGTAAATAGGCAGATCTCTATGAGTACGATCTAGTAGTGAGACCCTGAGCACCCTGTAGACCTGTCCCTAAAATACAAAAAACAAAAATTAAAGAAAAGAAAAGAAAAAATAAAGAAAAGAAAATCCAGTGTCATAAGTATTAGGTGAGGGGGGCCTGGAGAAATATATGCCAAATAAACATTACCACGAGGAACAGGAGTACTCACGGGAACAGCAAACGGAGTGCACCTCACAACAGAGGCATCACTGTAGCAAAGAAAAGGCATGCAACTATGATAAAAGGAATAATCTTCCAGGAATGTCATGACAATCCTAAATCCACACGGATCAAATAACGCCTATTAGCCAGTACAGACGGTCTTTGACTTAAAATGGAGCTATGTCCCAGCAAAACGCCTGCATGAAAACTCCCGCATGTTGAACACCTTGTAAATGGAAAATGCACGTAATAGACCTAATCTACTGAATATTGTAGCGTAACAACACAAAAAGGTATAGAGTATTGGTTGTTTAAATTCGTGATTGCTACACAGATTCATAAGAAATTTCGGGGGAGCCAGATAGCTCAGCGGATTAAAGCGCCTGCTTAGGTAGAGCAGGGACCAAGTGTTTGATCTCCGGCCCGCCCCAGGCACGCTGAGAGGGAAAATGAGCCTGGGCGTGGTGGCCCGCGCCTGTAATCCCAGCGCTTGGGAGGCCGAAAACAGGAAGGTCACTATGAATCCAATCCGTGTAGTGAGACCCTGGAGACTCTGTACTAAATACATAAAAGAAAAATAAACAATAAGAAATCGTGACCACATAGTCCACCCCCAGGACAACATTAAAAGTCAGCTTTGAAGTGTGGCTTCTACTAAATGTGTTTTCACTTTCCCTCCCTGTAAAGTTGAAAAATTGTGAATCAAAACATTGTAAATCAGAGACCGTCTACAGCTGATGGAGGAGAAAGAAATGTACATAAAAGAAGCCATTTGATACTTAAACTTGTGGGTCTGATGTGTCGCACTTAACACCAGGTCTTAAGGCGCCTCCATTTTCCTACAAATGACTCAAGTTTGTGCCTCTTTACAGCAGAGTAGTACTCCATAAAATGCAAAATAAAATATAACAGGGAGTAAGTAGGGAGACAGATCTTTCTAAAACAGAAGGGGAATAAGAGGTGGAGGGAGGGGGAAGGAGAGGAGGGAGACAGGATGAAAAAGGAATTCAGGTATAGAATGTACATGTACTGGCTCTACACAAGGAATGCAAACTGTGAATACAGGAAAATGTACTAAAAATCCCACATAAAAAATTAAATTTAAACATTAAGAGAAAAAAGAGAAATCCATCATGATACTAGTGATGTCAACAGCACTCTTTCTATAACTTATGAATTAGATAGACAGTCAGCAAAGAGAAAGGGAATTGGGGCCAGGGCGATGGCTCAGTGGAATAAGCACTTCCCTGGCAAGCGCAGGGGTCTGAGTTCAATCCCCGGTTC
>NDGN011520010.1:569-11635 GCA_002564285.1 Tympanoctomys barrerae | reverse complement strand
AGGAGAAGGAGAAGGAGAAGGAAAAGGAGAAAAGAAGGAGAAGGAGAAGGAGAAGGAGAAAAGAAGGAGAAGGAGAAGGAGAAAAGAAGAAGGATAAGGATAAGGATAAGGATAAGGAGAAGCAGAAGCAGCAGCTGTGGAAAACCAGACACCAGGAGGGTGAGATCTTTGACACCGAGAAAGAGTGATACAAGATTTCAGAGCAGTGCAGGGTACATCAGAAAACAGTGGACTCACAGACTTTAGCAAAAATTAAAGCTGTTCCTCAGCTCCGGGGTTACCTGCAATCCATTTTTGCTCTGAGAAATGGAATTTATCCTCATAAATTAGGGTTGTAAATTTCTTCCTAAGAACCTAATTAAATATCTGATAAATTTTCAAAAAAATGTTTTAGAAGTGAAACTTTTTATGTGCTTATTCTAAGACAAGAGAATTTAAAGAATCAATAATAATATTGCTCTTCAAAATAGCATCCTTAGGTGCTTATTCTAGCAACAGTTATCCCAGCAATCTATCAATCAAATACCTCTTCATGAAAAGGTATGAGCCAAGGAATACAATATATATATATATTTTTTGGTGGTTCCAGGGATTGAACTCATGACCTTGTGCTTGCCAGGCAAGAGCTTATTCTACTGAGCTATCTCCTGGCCCCTAATATTTTTTTTTTAAAGTTACACTTTCACTCAGTCTTGAGTGAAATACAACTTAATAAATTATTTTGCTTATGAAGATTCAGTCTGAATGATTTTCATTATAAAAATTAAAAATATATTTTAAGAAGGAAAGTACTTAATAATTGAAGGCATTATTTAAATCTAGAAGGCATTGTGTTAGAAGTATCATTATCTTAAATCAGAATTACTTAGATATTTCACATGAAAGTGTATTTTTTTTTTTTGACCCTAAGATCCAGGTAACTTACTGATTTTCTTCTGCATTGCAAAGTATGTTCTGAATTTGTTATGGTTATAGTGTCTGAGTAGATACTATTTTTTTTTCTCTAATGTAGTCTAAAACATAGTCATAGTAATTACCTAAACAACAATCATATTCTCTAAGCCTGACTCCTTTAGGAGCACAGCAGAAATGCGAACTTAAATCAGAGTTTCTTATAGTTTGTGTTTTGGAAATATAATATTATTTCTGAATGGCTGTGGCCCAGCAACTAAAGCAGGGCACAGATTGAGGGTTGTCTGTATTCTTTGCATTGATGTCCATTGTATGATAAAATCTACTGTGATTTGACAGTTTCTGCCACACGTTGTTGTTTGGCAACTACACAAGAAAAAGCTCTGCTTTTAAAATGTTAACAGTACTTAAGCCTTGATAGTTTCTGCCATAGAATTTCATAAAAGAAAAGGGACAGAGACAATGACTCAAATGCCACTTACCCATGTATTACTTGCTTAGATGAGCAAGAAAAATAACAAGAGTTTTTCCACACAGAAGTATTTTTCTACAGTTTTCACTACCAGACTTTTAAGAGTCTTTAACATAGTTTTAGAGAACAGAAACTTTTCATTTCACAAAAGAAAAAAAAAACCCTTTAAAATGGTGGCACAAAGATTTCAGAAGATAGTGGCGAGGGCACCTTGGAGAAGCAATCTATTACCGTCCTCTGAGTTTGAGATCAACTCTTGGCTCCCTCCTAAATAAGGCAGGTGTGTTTTATGCAAAAAGATATGTTCTATCATAGACGAGCCTAAAACTTTTTATATTAAGCATTTCATTTCCTGAAAACTAATAAGCTAACCCATTCATGCTTCTTTTAAAACTCATTTCCTAAAGAGCCAAATGTGGTGACACACATCTGTGGTGACACCAACACTCTAGGAGCTATGGCCGGAGGGTCGCTGAGAGTTAGAGGCCAGGTAGGATTATCCACTAGAGGTTAGCAGTCATGAACATGGGATGAGATATATCAGCACAGCTCTTGGTTTGCCAGGGAAACATTAGTTCTCATTGTTAGTGTGTTTGTCTTATCCCTTAAGAGGCAGTTCTCTTTGTCCATTGGTTGTTTGGATAACCTCTGGACTTGTGCAAAGTTTGTAGGAATGTTCAAGCTCATTGCTATCTGCAATCACAACTTGGGCCTGTGTCACAGTTGAAAAAAGATAACGAAAACAGAAGGGGATGCCTGGAAAGAAAGAAGAGGTTTTGTGTTAGCTTCATGTGCTCCCTACAAGATGAAGATAAGAACTGCATGTAGGCCAGTTTACAGGTCAAGAGGAGGAAGGAAGGGCCTAAAGATGAATAACCAACCACATTTTATCCTAGACAGCAAGGCTCCATCCTATTGTTTATTCTGGGAGTAAAATGTTTCCCTGGTGACCAGAACCTGTTTAGTCAGGTCTAAGGAACAAGTATGTCGAAACCTGGGCAAGTATACAGCAAGGTTCCTCTGCCATCTTCAGTGTCACTGCATTTGCTTGGCCTGTTCTCCATTTGGCTGTATCTTTCCTGCTCTTTTCCCTTCATGGGGGATTGTTTTCTTCTATATTCAGTGTTGAAACAAGGTCCCCCCTTTTTTATAAAAATGTATTTAGTACATAAAAAAAATTGGTACAGGGTCTCACTGCACAAATCAGATTCATGATCAGATCCTTCCTGTTTTTCAGCCTCCCAAGTGCTATGATTATAGGCATGCACCACCACACCCAGTCTTAATTGGTCTCAGTGTGCCCTGGGGACAGGGCTGGCACAGCAGGCCCAGGGATAGAAGCCCTGGCCACTGCATCTGCTAAACAGGTGCATCAGCTAAACAGCTGAGCTATCTGGCCAGCCCTAATATTCCCTTTTAAAGACTCATCATCTGTTCCCTCCTATGATCAACGTAAACTTTTATGCCCAGAAAGATGCTTTTAGGTTTTCTCTTAATCTGCCCTTCCATTTTTAACTAACGTAGCAATTTCCATGGAGGTAAATGCCAAAACATGACATTCAATGCGTTTAAAATTAATAAAAATAAAAATAAAAATAATAATAAATAAAATTTGCTCTTTACTCCCAGGTTCACCACATGGGATTACAGAGTTGACGTTCTGACCAACTTCTAAGACACAAGCTTCAGTGCTGTATTGTTTTGTACTTTTCTTTCTCCATTATCAGCAATATATCTCTAAGTCCTCTCTATTCTTATCATTGTAATTGTATTCATCTTCTCTGCCATTTTCTTTAGATCCTACAGCATCTCTCTCAGGGGCTTTTCAAGGCTCCTAACCTGCCTGTCTAGCTCTGCTTCTTATATGCACTGTCACCCATTCTATTCCTGGGTATGCATGGCATACTACTGCTGCTCAATAAACTCCAAATTCAACATAATATTTGTCTTCAGTTGTCTGTTATTTCCAGCCTTATTTTCTTTTTTAGGCAGAACCAGGGATTGAACTCAGGCCCTTGTGTTTACAAGGCAAGTGCTTATTCTACTGAGCTATTTCCCCAGCCCCTCCAGCCTTGTTTTCTGCAATATATTTGACCTCACCACATTAGTGGTGGAATATATTGCACCACTCCCATGTATGACCATCCTCTGTTCTTTGTTTCTTTTTTCATTCTTTCAACAATCACTCCTTCCCATTATAATCCATTCCTACGACCCTTGGATAAACTGTAGAAGGATCACAGCATATTGTTCCTATTTCTATCTATACTATACTTAAAATATATAGCATGAAAAAATGTAATCAGTGTATTAACATCTATACAAGCATATAGATATGTATCTATGTTTTTCAAATGAATTATGCTTCATTTTCCTATTATAAAAGAACATAATAACACACTGAAAAAAAACTTTGGAACCACAGATAGGGAAAAGAAAGATCTAGCTCATGGAATGAGTACAGTACAATCACCATTAGGATGTTTGCAAAGTTTTCTTTGATGATTCTAGTTAAAATTATCATGCTTAACATTCCACCAAGATCCTGAAGCAATGATCAGTGAATCAAAAGTTACCCCATCAATCAGATGAGTTTTAATTTTTTGCAGTTGATTTTTAAAATTTGAATTTTTAGCAGACTCAAAGTTGTGCTTTCTTTTTATTCAAAGAAACCAAAATCAATCTACAGAATAAATGAAAGATAAATTTGCTCAAAATCTCAAAGGCTTGACTCCTTTACCTTTCTCTAAGAAGACATTTTTTTACAAAATAATAAAATAATCACAGACAGGGTTGTATAAAGAGTAGACATTTATTTCTCAAAGCTCTGGAGACTCAAAGTTCAAGATATAGGTGTTGTGAGAGTCAGTGTTGTCTGAGTTATCTTTCTTTAGATTACAGTTGTCTCCTTACAGTCTGGACAGGTGCTTTTCCTGAGCACAGGCATTCTCAGCATCTCTCTTGCTTCTTATAAGCACAGCATCCATCTTGGATTACAGCTCCATCTCTTTGACCTCATTTACCTTTGCTCAACTCCTTACTGGTTTTATCTCTAAATATACTCACTTTGAAGGTTAAATTTTCAACATTTGAATTTTGGAGATGGAGTAGTTCAGTTCACAGTATGAGTGGAACATTTTACCTGGCCTCTTGAACACACAAGACAATGTACTACTAGGAACATTCTTTTTCTTTGCTCTGCTAGAAACAGATAATTTTGAATAAGAATAGTAAAATATCACCACAGGTTTATATAACTGTCAAACTTGCAAGCTTACTTCTGAATCATTTCACATATGAAAATACTCATGTTGAAATTTTGCTTCGGGTATACCTGTAACCCTTGCTCTATTTTCAACAAAAAGCCTTCAATGAATAGCAGTTACATTCGCTGAATTTGATCATAAATTGCACTGATACAAAGGAGTTCCAAATTGCCAAGGTCATGAGTGTAGCAATTGTAGATTCAGGTTTTCCCACCCAGTGTCCAATCCATCTGTAAGAACAGCCTTTCCTTTCCAAGAGATAATTTTATATTGGATCCAACACAGATAGTAAATCTCGTTCTGATATGTGTACGTGTTGATATTTCCAAAAGAAAGTCACACTATGTTCTCTCCCAGGGCTCTGAATATTAGATGTAAAAGGGGACCTGTTCACCTTGCCTCTGACTTGTAAGTAGCAAAGCAAGTTCTCTACACAACAGAGTTTGAGTCTGCACTTTCTCATCACAAATGGATGTGTTGATTATAGAAATTAGGGAGAAGCAAAGCCACAGTGCATGTTTTTGTGAGGGGGAAGCCAGCCAAGAATTTAGATAGTAAAAGCTCTCAAAGAGGGAAGCCAGAAAACAAATTAGACACCCATGATCATATTGGAAAAAATAATTTTTATAGCATGGATTTCAGTTTTTGTGAATTGTCAGCTTGCTTTGTGAATGTCCTCAAGTTAGAAGCTTGATATTGGAAACTCTCCACCAAGATGACATCAGGAAGGACCCAATATGTGTGAGATCAGTACTGCTTATTACAAGCCAGTCTCCCATGCTTAAAGTATATGGGCCTGTCCTTTTGCATACAAAAGGGTTTGACTCCTGGATTGCCCTCTCAATACCCAAATCCTGAGATGTCCACATCCCTTATATAAAATGTTGAAATATTTGCATATAACTTGAACATGTCCCCTGTTTACTTTAAAGCATTACTAGAGTACTTATAAACCTGATTCAACATAAATGCCATATAATAGTTGCTACTGTGTATTGTTCAGTGAATAATGACAAGAAAAAGAGCCAACATATGTTCAGTACAGATGCAACAATCAGGCCATTCAATCATTTTCAGTACTTGTTGGTGAAGTCCACAGATGCGGAACCCATGGTTTTGATGGGGCAACTGTGGGTTAAAAGCTCTGAGATATTCTATAGCACTGTGGAATTTGCTCAGAGAATCCAATAAAGGTATATACAATAAAGGTAGTCAAAACAGTGCAGTTTTACTTCCTACAGGATAAGGATTGAATATTCTATTATACTCCCTGGAGGTTTTCAAGCTTTGCATCACAGTTATTTCAGAGCTCTCTCCTAAAATCTATGAATCAAAAAAATACAAATGCACTGAATGATGTAAATCCCATCTCCTCTGTTTCCTGAAAACTTTCTTGGAGAGGTGCTAATGAGCAATAAAATGGTCCCCAAGCATGCGTTTGGAAAGAGAAGGAAGAAAATTCAGGAACCAAGACAGCCTAAAATTGAGTAATCACCCAGAATGAACTGTAAATTATTTTAGTTTTCTTCTACAAACTGCCTGCAATATTAGGCACTTCCTCAAGCCACTTGTTAAGTGGCATCAGAATAGAATTTTATCACTAGCCATTCTTCAGCAGAAAGCTTTCTGGGCAGCAACCCTTCTTTCTTTTTTCTGTTTCTTTTTATAAATAAAAGCATGGGATTCATATTTTAGCTGTAAGATAAACATGTGATTCATTTACCACTGCGCTGTCTCTAAAATAACTGTGACTTGAGCAGTAGATGCCATTTACCTATTGTCAGGCCTTTCAGTGGTAGAGCTGCAAAACCAAATTGCAACCAGGTTGCATGGGGGTTTCAGTCTACTCTCTAACATTCAAATTGAATTACCAAAAAGTGTCCTTAATGATGGGTCCAATAATAGTGGGTGTGGAAGCACTTAAAGTTCCAGAAACATGCCAGGTTTTGCACTAAGAAATTAAATCATTGAAATGATATTTTCTTTTAAATAGGAATTGAGAAGATAGAATGACTCACTGTATTTTCTAGTTGCCCTCAAGAGTAGGCTTTATGTTGCCTCCTTACCTGCAGGGGTGGGAGGTAAAAGAGGTTGTGGAGATGCTGGAATTTGTAAGTCTTGGAAATTTCTCAGTGAGTCAATTTTGAGAACCTGTAGCATGTGCTCTACCAAGTTTCACTGTGATATAAAATTAAACTTGTATACCACTGATTTTCATAAACCATTGAATCCGGAAGCCAAATGGCCTTGACTTCACTATGAAATCACTGGTTTCTTTGCCAAGGAAGGCAGGTTAAAACCAGCTCTCTTGAAGAACTACAGATGAAGCATATTTTTCTATCATTCTTCATCAGGAAAATAGCATGAAGGATAAAATTCAAGGGACGCTGGAATATCTATAACCTGTGGAAGAGGTCACACACTACCTCTGGACATGACAATCGGGGGAATAATTATGTATCACCAAGTTGGTACTCTCTATTTGGGGAAAGTGCTAACATGTTTGCAGATGAAGGATTATTGCCTCAAAGAATTCCTGTTGAGTTTCCACATAACTTTCACATTTTCTCAGGTAGCATTCCCCCCCGCCCCCAGAACCAGGGATCGAACTCAGGCCCTTGCACTTGCCAGGGAAGTGCTTATTCCACTGAGCCATCTCCCTGGCCCCTCAGGTAGCATTTTTTATGAGTGCCCTACTATCTTGCATCAAGGCATACCTTTGCTTCCTATATTTATCATTCTCTATTCAAACTTCTATTAAAGAACTCACTCCGCTCTTTTAAAAAATAAAATATACTGTATTTACTTGTCTATTGCATTTGGTATACCATGAGCTCATATTTTTTTCTTGTCTTTTTAACTTTGGAATCTAGTACTGTGCCACATACTTTTGAAGACAAATTGAAGTTTGATATGGATGACATACTCTTGGGTCTCTTCCCTGAACACACTGAATGCCATAAATTCATAACACTTTCACATATATCACTGTGCAATAGCAACTATTAGTTATAACAAAGACTCATCTGGAAAGTAAGAAAAAGGAATGTTTCAGTCATGGTAGAATAAGATGAGACATGAAATTTAGAGGTGAGAGGGGTGATGTTCTTTGAACAGGTGTTCTCAATATTGAGGGTGGAATATGTGTATGTGGATTTCAATCAATTACAGATTTGGCAGGCAATTATGAGTCTTTAGAAGTAGTTGGCCTCTAGGAAATCCACCCCCTCTTTCAGTTTGCTAACTCCTTCATAACCCCAACATCTTGGAAAACTTTTGCTACTGAGAGATTATCAAAGCTCTTATGAGTTCTCTTGGCATAATTTTAGAAAATCTCATAAGCAGAGCAAGCATGGTCATACAGCTTTCTATTGAGTATCTGTGGAAAAGCAGATTAAATTACCAAATTTAAGGATCTAGCTGCTTCCATTTACTTGATTTAGTGGATCTTTTGGAATTCAGAATGTCAATGAACAATTCAGAATGTCAAGGGGAAGGCAGAGTGAAATGAAGGCAGGAGGACCAATCATAAAATAAAAAAATTTGCCAAAAAGAACAGAAGTAAAGCCAAAGTAACAAAATCTAATTCAGAAAAATGTTGTTTATTGCTAGATTCTCATTTCATTTCAGTAATAGAATTAAGTAGAGAACATGAAACAATTGTACTTTCTTTAATATTTTATACAGTATTTGCTCAGTATAGTACATTTTAATATTTACACTTGTGAACTTTTAATCCATGAGACTATTCAAACAGATTTTATTTAACACCTTCTATTCATGTAAACTTCATAGGGCAGGAATTCTGGTCTGTTTCATTCATTACTGTTTTTTAATGCTTTGATCACTACCTTCCACCTGGTAGGTATCTAATAATATTTGGGATAGATGCATACAGTGTACCCATTTTTATAATTTTTAACCCTTATCTGGTCCTTGTTTATTTTACAGCCTTCTATTCATTCATTCATTCATTCATTCATTCATTCATTCATTCATTCATGTGATCTGTTCACTTCAAAATTCTTGTTAAAATTTTGTTGCCACTCTGGTGGTGGTAGTTTGAGGGCTTTAACAGGTAAATACGTAGTGAAGAGAAATTTGTATTTTTTTTTTTTTGCTCCAAATGCCTTCAGGGCAGGTTTGGCTGGCTTGAGTTGTGGGGATTGAACCCGCAACCTGAGCCTGACCGCTTTGTTGAAGCAGCCACTTAAAGAACTGAGCTACAGAGCTGGCCCCCAAAATTTGTATTTTTTTGTTTTTGTATTTTAGTAAAGGGTCTATAGGGTGTTCAGGGTCTCACTACTAGGTCAGACTCATAGTGATACACCTGTTTACTGCCTCCCAAGAGCTGGGATTACAGGTGGGCACCACCATGCTCAGTGTAAGAATTTTATTTTCAGAACCGATGATTGAACTCAGGTCCCTGAGCTTGCCAGGCAAGTGCTTATTCTACTGAAGTATTTCCCTGGCCATAGTGAAGAGAGATTAATACCTTTCTTGTGTTAGTTCTGATTCTCACAGGACTAGAGTAACTACCTCAATCCAGTGGAAGTTGTTGCAAAATGAGCTCACCTCTCGTATTTTGACTTTTTTGTACGTGCCTGCTTTGCCTCCATTTCTGCTTTCCACCATGAGTTGACACAGCACAAGTGAGTGGTTGTCACCAAAATGGCTGTTTGATCTTGGCCTTTCCAGTTTCCAGAACTAGCTAAAACAAACTTCTCTCTGTAAATCATTCAACTTCAGTTATTTTGTTACAGCAATACAAAATGGGCTAAGATAGCACACTAATGATTTTAATATAATGGAGAAAGAAAACCAAAGCTACTGGCCAGTGAATTGCCAACTCTCACCATAAATCCTTTTCCTCAACATTCTCCAGAGTTCATGGGTGGTCCAAAGAGAAACATCTAGCCTTCTTCATGCCCTTGAAGCAATATGATGTTATCCATCTCACTCCTCTATTCTATTCTTGCAGGGGTGATATCAGCTACACACAAACACACACACACACACACACACACACACACACTCCATTTCAAAACAGAAATTTGACCTAGTTCCCTGTATTTTCATTCTCTGATCTGAAGGCTTTAATCTATTTATTTACAAGTACTGAAGACATAGAATAGATTCCTCTCATGGAATGTGGCAAAATAATCTGTCTTATAACTGAGGATCTTTGAAGTGAACCTGAAAGAAATCTGATGAATGTGAGGCCACCTTACATCTGCTTTCTGATTTTAAATTAAGGCTAAAAACTTTAATTGGCATATACTAGTTATGCATATTTATGGGATATAATATTCTATTTCAATACATGTACACAATATACATTGATCAGATCAGGATAATTAGCATGTCTATCACTTGAGTTATTATTTCTTTGTGTTGAAAACATTCAAATTCTCTCCATTAGCTACCTTGAAATATACAATTAGTTGTTGCACACAATTAGGTTACTACACTACAGAATATTAGAAGTTATTCCTGTCCTGCAGCTGCACCCCACACACCTGTTAACTATCCTCTATCCATTTACCTCACCCTTCCCAGATTCTGGCAACCACTATTGTATACTCTACTCATATAAAATTCATTTCAAATATTCCACATATGAGCGAGATCATGTGGTACTCGTCTTTATGTGTCTGGCTTATTTCACTTAACACAAATATCCATATTGCCATAATTGACAGATTTCATTCATTTAATGGTTTAATAATGTTCCATGTTTTCCTTCTTCATCCATAGTTAATGAAGACTTAGGTTGTTGCTATTTCTTGGCCAATTTGAATAGTAGTGTAAAAATCATGGGAGTGCAGATGTTTCTCTGAGATATTGATTTCATTTTCTTTGAATATGTATCCAATATGCCTAGAAACTGAGGCTTGAGGAGGTTAACTAACTTGCCAAAAGTCATACACATTGCAGATGCTGGCGCCTACATATGAGCCAGCTATTACTACTTCAAAGCCAGTTCTTTTAACCACTGCCTATTCTGTCTCCCAGGTTGCCTTTTGACCTGCAGTACAGATAAATGGAAATTCCAAACTTCATGAATATATAGGGAACATAAAGGAAAGGAAAGATATTGGGAATGTCTGTGTCTAAAAAGCTTGGCCTTAGCTTGTCCCAGCAAGATCTTTTCTTATGTATATTTTATGCTCTGGTTGGCCTTAAAACCATAAAACCTCAAAAACTGCTATGCTACAAATAATATCATTAAGCTTCTTCTGGAAGGTTAACAATTTAAGTGCACAGACTAAAAAACTAGAGATAAAGAAGGGCTACAAGGATAGCCAACATTTTGTCCCTAGCCTTCAAGGTCAGTGAGCACTCAGGACAGTAGAGAACCTGTACTGTAACATCCTGTAACTCAGTGGTATCCCAAATTTTCTGTTCAAGGAGAT
>NDGN011520009.1:589-25102 GCA_002564285.1 Tympanoctomys barrerae | reverse complement strand
CTTCTCCTTCTCCTTCTCCTTCTCCTTCTCCTTCTCCTTCCTCTTCCTCTTCTTCTTCTTCTCCTTCTCCTTCTCCTCCTCCTCCTCTTCCTCCTCCTCCTCCTCCTCCTTCTCCTTCTCCTTCTCTTTCTTCCCCTTCCCTTTCCCCTTCCCCTTCTCCTCTTTCTCCTCCTTTTTCTCTGACAAATTCTTGCTATGTAGCTCAAGTTGGCATTGAACTCATTATGTAGTTGAAGCTGGCCTCAAACTCATAGTAATCCTCCTGCCTCAGTATCAGAAGTGCTGGGGTTACAGTCATGCACCACCACACCTGGCTTTGTGGTACTTCTTGAATGCTACTGGGTTACCACTGAAGGAAAATATTCATTGATTATGCAAACTTTAAAAGGAAATCACACTCTGTCCATTTGAGTATTAGCACCTATTGCCTTTTCTAGATTATCAGCATTATCCTTTACAGTTCTATGTGTGGTGGAAAAAACCTCTTAAAGAATCCAAATAAGCTGTCACCATGGTAGCAGAGGTGCCATCCCTGGCTGCAGCAGTGCCTCCTGTCCACCTAGTGATGGTGGGCCCCTACCTTGCTGCAAGCAGCTGCCAGCAGAGTGAGTGACAATTGTCTCCTATTAGACAGTCATGCGTGATCAGATAGGCCTGCCTTTGAACATCTAGAGAAAACTGTCCTTTGTGTTAGAGAAACTTGAAAAAGTTTTGTAAATTCTCTAATCTTCTACAGAACATACTATAAGGCATTAGTACTATAAGGCATTTAGTACTATATATGATTTGTAATAAGAATTTGGCAAATATTATCTATTTAATACTTAGAGTAGCTGATGCTGTAAAAGGTGCTGTAGTGAATGTCTCTGAGGAATTTAGTTTTCTTTAGTAATTTTTTCTTCATTATGTATTACAAGCTTGTAAAAGTTTGATACTTACCAGAGACTTTCCAATACAAAGTTAACATTAATATCATTTTATATCACAATTAAGTATATAAATTTCATAATAATAATGGAATTTTTTCAATCTTTTAAATCTTTGCTTATCAAATGATTGGGAAATAATACCTCATTATAATTTTAAGTTGCACTTTTAAATGCTAACTTTTTAAAAGTAAAGACTTGTTTATGGCCTTTATTTCTAGTAATTTACTAGAATGAGAACTGTTTAAATGTACTACTTCAGTAAAAACAATACTGTTTGTAAATATTATCTATAAATTGATATCTACAATGCATGCATATACATATGATATATGTTTTGTAGATGTTATATAGGTATACCCCTAGTTTGTCTTTTCACTTTGAATTTTTAGTAGCTTCCATATTCTCAGAGAAGTTGGACCTTTTGTTAAGGTTTTTTCTTTTGATAAAGCTTGATATTTTGTTTTATGTACCTTTTTTACTATAGAAAATAAATTATTAGCTAAGTATGCCGATGTCTTGATGTAGACGCTTTTTCTTTTTGGAGAGATCAAACTTCTTGGATTTTAAAATTCAGCCCAAGGAAGAGATTTGGAAATTTGCTTTTGACCATCAGAAGGGTGCACAGATCAGTGCTGTTGCCATGTCTTCGAGTTACAGATGTGAAGTTCTTGCACCCTCCTGGGGCTCTGGGGCGGGCTGCTTGACAGATGTATCCCAGCAAGTTGCACAGTCTCATAAGAAACCAATGTGTTTTTCTGAAGTCAAGACATGCTGTTTCCTGATGCCAAGCACATTTAATCCCAAGAGATTTAGAAAATCCTTTAAGGAGACACAAATTTGTTGATATCTCTGATGATCTGGCTCCTTGCAGTGCCGCGCTGTGGCTCCACAGAGTGGAACTGTGATGTTGAAATTGTTCAGTAAAAGAATGACACCCCAGTCTTCACTACCAACTTCAGGACAAGAGACTAGCAGTGATATGCACTGCCAAGGATTGGATTCAGAGTGAAGTGCTATCTATCTACACCGTATTTTTAACTTGTTATCTTCCATTAGCCAAGTGAAATTGCTGCAGATGAATGCATGCGGGGCCCCTATAATGATAGACTTTATTTTTTCAGGGACCATTTTGAACAGTATAGTTGAACTCACCTTAACCTCACTGGTTTCTTGCTATCATTTTGCCAATCAAAGTATTTGACAACATGATCCTTTCATTTTTTAAAGCTACTTGACACTACCTTTTAAAGTTTTCCCATCACTGCTGATCAAACTTTTTTTTCCCCAGGTATGTCTTTTGATATAGAATTCTGGAGGAAAACCTTACCTACTTGTTAGATTTTCCCTACAGACAATAAACATTTTCCTAAGTTCCTATTAAAATTTGATTATCTGCAGCTTGTTGTTTGGCATTTCTTCAATACAAGGGTGATTAAGCTCCTGTTAAGTGTTAAGTGTTTTTATGGGGTTTGCTGACAGCCTTGGATTCTGATAGCTGGCTTCAGTGCAGACTGCAGAATTGCAAGGAAAGCAGAGCAAAGAAAAGATTATTTCACTTGTCAATTGAGAAGCAGAAAAATCCTTGACAGTGGCTTCAGTGTAGAGGAAACAAAGACCATTGAACTCATGACCAAGCAAATCCTATGAAGAAGCAAGACCACAAGCTTAGTGCAAATAAAGGCAACTCTCATTTGAAATAGTTGTAGCTTACAAGTGATTAAAACTAAGCCATTACCTTTTATTATCTACACAAAATTTTATTATCTGTTCAATATCCTGCATTAGGGTTTGTGATGAGTGAATATATTTTATATTTTTTATACATGTTTCTGCTTTTATTTGTCAATATTTATTATTTTGAGGTATAATATTTTTTATCAGCCTAGTGCAATTAGCTTCCAATAGGGTCCTTAAATTATAATATGTCCTTCAATGCAAGATTTTATTGCTGCTTTCTTCTGTGCTAAGTTTCTCAACATTTAAACATGTAACATACAATCTTACATATACTTGTGTAGTAGTCCTTCCTTCTCCATAGGAATATTTTCTAAGACACCCCTAGTGGATAAATGAAACCATAGATAGTACTAAATTCTGTGCATACTATGTTTTTCCCTAATTATCCAAGCCTGTAATAAAGTTTAATTTATAAATTGTACATAATAAAATGAATAGTTAACATTAAAATAGAATAAGTGTGACAACATAACACAATAAAAGTTATTTAAAACTCACTAATTGTACTTAAATACTTCATTTAACATTCTCAAATCATGGTTACCTGTAGGTGGATGGAATGCTGAAAACTGAAGCTGAGAATCATAGTGGATTCCTGCACTTCCTTTTCTGTGAAACAGAATAATAATAAAAATAATTTGTTAATAGTAGCAAATTAAGTTAATGTTGCATAATTTGTTATTATCAAGAAATATTAGTGCAGATGTTGCCTGAGGAGTCAGGCAAGTTGGTGGTGACCATTCTTGTTTCTGACACGTCAGGTGAAGATCCTGAGATTTAGACCTGGGACACTATTATCTCTAATATCCTATCATAGTTTTGTTCCTTTATAAAACACAACCTTTTGGGAATAAACAATTTAATATAGGTCTATCTATAATCATTACAAAAGAAGAGTGTTCAGTAAGTGTTAGTAAATTTAAACATACTTTTGTCATGCAAATTTTTCTTCAGACAAAAATATGTACATATTTTATATATGAAGCAAATTTGTTCTAAAACTGGACTTTAGAAGAAACCACACACTTAAGATCTTGTCAAAATGAATATTATAAACTCCTTATCACTTCAAAATCTCCAATAAATTCTCAGAGGAGAGAGGATCAAGACTTGAGTGGCAACAGTGAGAAAATACTTTGCATCACTCACTATAGCAGGGCTATGGAGAGTGATTTTGTAAAAATTATCAGGTTGAATTAACTGTCTAGAAAGAAAGCTAGCCTCACTTAATTATCAAGAAAAAAATTACCCAGGCTTTCAAGACCTGAGGTAACTTAGCTGATTCTAAGGTGATTATGCTAGATAGTTTTGGCCAAAAGTAGTGTGTTGACTTCTACCAGTGTAAATCTAGTCAGTAATGGAAGTGTCTGTATATTAGATATGATCATCAATTATACAGATGTACATTTTCAACTAATTTATATAGATGGATTCATCATAGATGTCCTTTGTTTAAGGTTAACTAGAGTATTTAGAGTTGGGGCTAATGGAATAGGGTGAATCATTAAGTGGCATAAGCTTGTCCCTAAATCAATAGGCTTTGAGATAAATATGGTACTTTGTGTGTTATGTTTTTCAGAAAAAATAAAATTAGACATATTAATCATGACATATATATATATATATATATTAAATTTAATTTCTGTGTGCTGTGGATTGAGCCCATGCTAGGTTCATTTTCTCATGGGGTTATAGCCCCAGCCATTTAAAAAATATTTTAAAGTTTTGAGGTAGGGCTTTGTTTACTTTTCCCTGCTAGGCTGGAACCTATGACATACCTGCCTTAGCTTCTCCTGTAGCTGAGATCGTAGGTGTTGGCCTCCATACCTGGAAGTATGTGTAATTATTAATATAAAACATGTGTGAGAGCATATGCAGATGTTATGTATTCTGTGTGCATCTGTGAAAAAATAGAAAAAATAAAAGAAAGACAAGAATATTGAGAGAGCAAATAACTGGGAAAATGTTACTTTGAAGAGTATCCAGATCATGGATTCTCAGCTGGGCCAAAGTTGTCTCTATGAGAATGAGAAGTCTTTCCTGGGAGCAAAAACTTGCTCTTTTTATGTAGAAAGTACAGCCTCACATAAGAATACTAAGTAGATATGTAGTATGTCTTCAGTACTAAATTCACTGGGTAGGGGATGGTAATTAAGAAAAAAATATTTAAAAAGCTCCTTAGATGAGTTTTATTGAAACAAAGGTGGTAAATAATTGATATCAGTGAAAATCATATTTGTATTTATGTACTATTCTGGCAACTTTTTTAAAAGTTTGAAGTGAAAAGCCCTAGTGACAATAAAATGTTACTTTTGCTGCTTTGCTGGGAAAAATCAAATAATATAGGTGTGAGCAAATGTGTAAACTTTTTCAAATCTGACTTCATGGTAAGTAAACAAACTCCCCTTGGACCAACCTCATTGCTAGCTGCTTTGATAGCGTGGAGAGGAAGAACAAAAGACACAGGAGGGAGCAACTGCAAGGACAGGATTCTGGACAGGCAGGTTCATCAGAGACCCTGCAGGTGTCTCAATTAGCGTGAACTGCACACACTGTTTGAAAGAAGAAAGCTGCAGAAAGAGATGAGCGGCACTACTTTCTCTGAAATCAAAGTTAACCTTCCTATAAACCAGGTGTCCAAATTTTTGATTACACATTGAAAACAAATGATTCCAACAGATGAATTCAGCTTCCTGCTATAATTGTACCTGAATGTTTTGCCTACGTGTATCCTGCTAGGCAAGAGGAGGACCTCTTCTTACGACTGTGATTCCTGATCACTATGTTCTGTACTCTCTATTTTTGAGGATGTGTACGGTGGTCTTAAAGTCACTCTTTATTCACTTCTTTAAGGTAGATTGTTGAACATGTTTAGTGGATGGCAATACTTGGGAATAAAAGTACATCTTTTAAAGAACCATTAAAATCATTAAAAATGAAACAGAAAAATCAGAGCAACAGGAGATCAGCAAGCATGAAACAAACACAGCATAATTTCTAAAAGTCTTAAAATCAGCTGGAAAATGATAAGTATATTAAAAATTTAAGGATGGGATTATCATCACAGCAACAGAAGTGACCTCAAGCTGTGAGTCTCTTATTTATAAAAAAGTAGAAAATGTGTGGGTCTACTACCTTTGCAGTTCTATTTACATTATAAATGAGAAAATTGAAAGAAAATCTAAAAAGAAAATTGTGGCTATAAAATATATTAAATAAAGTCCAAATTCAGGATAAAAGGTATTTTTAAAATCTTTATAGCCAGTTTTAGCATCACCTTGAAAGGTGACACTCCTGTGACAGGAATCACTGTGTGATAGAAATGCCTGAATCTATTTTGGATCAAAACCAGGCAGCCAAAAAAAAAATGTGCTCTTGCAAAGAGCTATCTACTCTAATGTGTCCAAAAAGCTTTCTTTCAACACTGATCGAGAAACTAAGACACTTGGTTGGATAAAAGCATGGATAATAATAGTTTGGCTTATTTTTAAAATTTGACCATGTTTGCTATATTTATAATGATGTCTCTAAAGAGAGGTTTTTTTCCCAAAGTGCTTATAGACAAATAAAGTTTCAGTTCACAAATTTTACCAAAAATTACCCAGACCTGTGTACAGATGGGCGACATTTATTAAAGGAAAATATGTATTAGGAACTCTGAATACACCAATAACTGTCTCATCTTTTACCAAATATGCTCCTGCGTGGTCTGCCTCCTGAGACTTTCACTGTAAGCTGGTACTGGAGTTGGTGAGAAGAATAACATTCTACATTAGGGGAAAATTCTTATCTGAATTCTGAATTTGGTGGACACTTGATCATGATGCAAGACATTGCATGAAGGCTTGCACTTCTTAGTTACTTTTCCTTGTTGCTGAGACAGAGTACTCGACACCCAGAGGAAGGAAGGTGGATTGCAGCTTGCACGTCTTAGAGGTTTTGATTTATAGTGTCTGGGTCCAAGGCCAAGTGGCATCGCAGAAGGCATCTCCAAGGGGAAATAGCTGACGTCAGGCAGTGAGGTAGCAGAGAAGCACCAAGATGCAATCCACAAGTAGGGCCTTCTTTCTGCCCCTTGTATCTTATCGTCTGCCCACCCTTGGGGTGGTGACACCCACACCCAGAGGGTGGCAGGCTTGATCCTGGCATCACAGCACGGGTCAGTGCATGCCTCACAGTCTTGATCCCAGCAGCGCGACCCCAGACTTCTGAAAAGCGCCATCTATGACCTCATGAGGCTTTGGAAGGACATTTGGACACAAGCCATGACATGTTCATACTATAGAAGGAACTTGTTAAAATTTAAAGGTTTTTTTTTTCCCTCCAAATTGAGGGAAACATTAAGCTGAGGAGTGAAATTAACATGACTAAATGAAATAAATGAAAATGAATAAAATGAATGAATTTACACTTATTTAATGTGACTGAATAAACTCAACAATAAGCTCAGCAATTGTTAAGTAAGTTTGTTTTTCTGCAAGCATAAAAGAACTCAAAGAGTTAGATTCAGACAGTTAATTATGGGAATTATGAGTTATTTGAGATCCTAGAATTGCAGCAAAAATTAATGAAGTTAATGAATACAAAATTAGCTGCCCAGCACAAAAGAGGCAATTGAAAACAATATGTTATTCATCTTACACATGTTGAAAAACAAAGCATTAAAGAAATAAGAATGTCTTCAGCCAAATATCATACAATAAATGTTATTTTCCTGAGATCAAAGAGCATCCAGTGAATCTATCAAAATTTCTATTACTGGTAGGTGAGAAGTATATGCTATACAGCCAGAAGTACACTGGATTTAAGTTCTTCTGGCATGGAAAACTCAGTTGTAAAGTTTTTGGAAACTCTGCATGCTGTTTAGCATCGCCTCTGAGTTCCAAGCCTAGAAGTGCAAAACAAAACAAACACAAAAACAATTTACTGATTCTTTCACTGCATGTAATCTCTGCTAAATTTAACTCTTTTAGCTTTGTGATTGACTTGGAATTCACTACTGGAAAAAAACTGTTATTATCATATTTATAAGTATGTGTATTAAAATATGATTACACAATACAGGAAAGCAGGAAAAAATATAAAGTATAAAAATAAACTTGACATTAACTGGAGAGGTGGTTCTTTCAATAATTAAGGCAATTTTAAAAATGAAAACATAAGCCTTTACATACTTTAATGAAAGAAAAGCTATTAGAAATTATTTAAAATAAATTCTTAAGTTAGGAATTACTGAATTATTTGAAATGCTATACTAACAAGTTATTGAAAGGCCAAAATTTTAAAAGAAACACACATTTAGTTTTTATAGATTAAAAACTAAGTACTTATATGAATTTTAAGTGAAAATGTAGTCTCTCATAAACAGTTTTAGAATTATGGTTTGACTGTAGTTTTGCCTTTGGAATTGTTGGGAAAGCATTTTTATTCTCACTGATTGCTAGTCAGTGTTTCAACTAAATTTTTAAGAAGAATGGCTATATGCTGACTAAGAATACCACCTAAGATTTAACTTGGTAAAAATCTGTCATGAAAAGGAATTTTGTTTTTATGCATACACATGTATGGCCTTAAACACATCTCAGACAGACTTGTATAGGATAGGTTTATGTCTACACATGCATGTGCATGAGGGTGTGGAAGAGTGAGGCAAATTCTGGTTCTTGCTAGGGTTTTTTTTAATGTATTTAGTACAGGGTCTGAAGAGTCTCACTATACAGATTGGACTCATAGTGATCCTTCTGTTCTCAGCCTCCCGAGAGCTGGGATTAACCCCAGTCTCGGTCACCATCTCAGCATGCCCTAGGAGCAGGGTGCCCGCCTAAGGAGGGGCTTTGATCTACTGAGCTATCTTATTAGTTTTTTTACATCATAAATTTGGTGTAAGAAGAAGAGGGAAAGGTTAGATGTGGTGCATGTGAGTGTGTATGTATACTATGTATATGGAGGGATATATAATATTTTTTCAGTATGTATATTTGAGCAATTCATTGAGCATTTAAAAGAAAATCAGACACAGCCAGTTATGTATCAACTGGGAGCCCAGTGGCAAAACCAGAGTGTATAGTTCTGCATTTAGGAATATGTGTACAAAACTGTGGGGTAAGAAAGGACCATTTTTGGGAAAATGTTGAATAGAAAATGCTCAAGTGTTCTGACCACTTTCCAATCTGAAAGAAGCAAGGCTGGGTTTAAAATTTAAGCTGAGGCAATAAAAGAAGCCCCTAAGATGATATAAATGAGTTCTGTAAGCTATAGAATCTACTTTAGAAAAGTTTTAACGACAGGATTATATTTTGTTTTCAATTGGGCATTTTTTTAAATCTACAAACAGCATAGACTTCATGGATAGCTATGCTCTGAGACAATGATTGTTAAGGTCTCAAAGGTGTGCTCACATGGGCATGTCACACGGCCTGCTGAAGGACCTTCCCTTGTAAACTATTCTCTTTCCAGTGGATAATAACTTCATGAGAACAAATCACTGGAGAGAAAGAAATAAAATGTAGTGTATCTATTGCCAGCAACATACATGAAGCATTTCTTAACTTTCACATTCCTTTTAAAACAACCTTATGTCTTGATTTAAGATAGTAAGTTGGGAGTTAAAAATCATCTAGGAAACATATTTATAAAGTCTCTACAGTTTTATAAGTAGTACAAGCACTTTTTACGTGAAATGATGAAACTTCTTGGCGCTCAGGTGTAAGCCCCTTAGAAAGGATGAAGGTTCTTGCATAGGGAGCCCCTGGTCTGGGTCGAGGCACGAGGCTGAGAGGCCATGCGTTGTATCACAGTACACTGTAATATTCCTTCTGTGTATAACAGGGTCCTTGAGGAAAGCTGATTTTGTAGTGTCTGCTCTCTGGACAAATGCTGCTATGAAACGAGTACTTTTTCTTTTGGCTTTGTAATCAATCTTTTGTAAGACAGTTGAAGTTTGTTCTACACTATAAGCATGAAAATGCAAATTTGTTTTAATGCTGTGTACTACTACTAACAAGACGTTGGTTAGTTTGGAGGAGTATTTGGCAGAAGTTAGTAGATAACATGTGCATGGCCCATGGTGCCAAAATCCTCCCTCTTTCTGTTGATGTAGGACTTTTGGAAGGATTTGTTATTCTCTGAAAGCTGCTAGAATTGTATTGATCCACCACATCTGCCTTGTGTGTGCCCAGGCCAGTATGACATTGGACTCCATTTTCTTTTTCTCTGTGGAAAGGCAACATGGGATTAAGAGTTTAAATATTCATGGGAAGAAGGATGAACATTTTTTAACAATATCTGCTGTATATATGTTTTCTATAATTTCTACTTTGTGAGAAGAAAAATGAATTGCTCTTAGATATATCTTTGTAACTACAAAATTTGGACTTCAGAGACACTAAATTATTTCTTACAAACACTCCAAGATTTCTGAACAAAATCCTGTCCAAAAAAGACAGCCCCCTTAATAAATAGTGTTAAGAAAACTGAATATACATATGCAGGACTTTGGAACTAGATTATTATCTCTTGCTTGTACTACAACTATATATTTTGAAACTCTTGGAAGATAACATAGAGCAAACATTTGAAGTGATAGACATAAGACTTTTTGAATTGGACTTAGTAAGACTCCAATAGCACAGGAAATAATATTGAGAACCAACAAAATGATGTTACATCGAATTGAAAAGCTTCTACACAGCCACGGTCACAGCAGAGTGCAGAGATGACCCACTGAATAGAAGAAGGTCTTTGCTGGAGACTGTTTTAATGGAGGATTAATCTCTGGTCTAGAAAGTATTTAAAAAAGGATACTTAACCCTAACTAATAAGCCTCTCAGAAAATAGACAAATGAACTACATAGATGCTGTCAAAAGAAAAAAGTATAAACTGCTAGGATGCAGATGAAGAAAGTTTAGCTATTAGGGGAAGGCAAACTATGAAACTATTACCAGTTTTTGTCTAGCCTCAGGCAGAATGGCTGACATCAGGGGCCCAAAGGCGACAAGTGTTGTCAAGGTGTGTGCATGGGGGTAAGAAATGCTTCCACACTGTTGATGGGAGTGTGAACTAGTGCACCCACTGTGTAAGTCAGTATAGGGATTCCTCAAAAAAATTCAATGAGGAATTTCTAGGAAGATGGTGGAATGGCAAGCACCAGAGAAAATAATCTTTCTGTGATTTGGTGCCCATAAACTGGACTGTAGCAACATGAGAAAGAGAAGAAGCAAGAAAGGGGCTCCCTGGGACTCACCACATAGCTGAAACAAGAAATGAAGCCCAAAGGGGGAGTGAAGAGAGAAACCTCAATACAGAAGTCAGTAGCAAGCTGTGCTTTTGTTTTGAGCTTGGACTTGCTGTGTGAGAGGGTAGGCTCTAACCTGCGGATGTGCAGTGTCTCGGCTACGCTTCTCTCATTGCTGAGACAAATACCTGACAGTCAAAAGTAAGGAAGGTAAAGCTTATATACCTCACAGTCACTGGAGGTTTTAGTCCATACTCAGCTGGCTCCAAGGCAGAGTGTCACCTGACAGAGAACAACTCTTCACAGCTGCGGCAAAGAGCAGAAAGCAGAGGAGTCGCAGCAACAACAGCTACAGAGAGGAAGTCTGTCTCCCTTAAATCACATTCAGGCTATCTGTCCCAGGCTGGGTGCTGTACCCACATCTATAATCCCAGCAGCACTCATACCCATAATCCCAAGTGGATCATGAGTAAGTCACAAACTCTAGAAGTCCACCCCATGACTTCATGAGGCTTTGGGGGGACAACTAGACACAAACCATAGCATGTGATGACTCCTGGTAATCCCAGAAGCCTCCATGGAGAAATCTATCAGAAGAGCAGAGTAGAGGACACAGTGGAATTCAATGACTGTTGAGTTATTCAGATCCAAACATTCCCTGGGAGAGGACAATTGGCCAGTGGCCATTTGAGAGAGGCCAACTAAACATGATGTCAGACCAGCTGTGGGCTGGCTCCCAATGTCAGATTGAGATAGAACCAAGCTCAAGTCTACAGGAAATGAAGAATCTGAGTTCAAACAGGAGGCACATGGAGAGTTGTAAGCTGAAGAATATTGGATTTGAGTCTCACAGCCAGAAACCAGCCTGAACATCAGTGGAGCAAAAGCTGCAAGATTTCTGGGATTACAGTGTGTCCCACCATGGTGGCTGACTGGGATTAATCAACACAGACCTAGGCTCTGTCTGCCTACTCTGTCTACCAGTGACAGCAAAGATACTCTCTAAAATGGATATTGTTTTTGATTTTGTATTTTTCTTCACTGTTTGTTCTTATTTTTATATGAGCGTGAACATTGTTTCTAGTTTTGTTTGCTATTGTTCTGTAGTGTTTTTGCCTTTAATTTCTTTTATATCTTTCTCTCCTCTCTTCTTTACCAGTTTCCAGAGTTTGCATGATCTTCTTTGTTCTCCAGCCTTACTTCTGATCTCTTTTTCCTCTTCTATTTCTCTATTTTTTCCACTTAATAACTTTCAAATTTTCTCCCCTGAGGGTAAAAACCCTATATTGAAGACATATTTCCATATAAAATTTTCAGGTTTGTTTTAGATTTTGTAATATAACCACAACTCCAGTCCATGTGAGTTAAGGTGGTAAGTTAATAGCTATCACAGTGTCATTTTGGAAACTGTTTGATATTGCCATTGTTAGTGATTGCACTATTGCCAAATTAACAATTGTTTTAATTAGTTGTTCTTCCTGGTATGCAAAGACTGAGATTACTTGATGATCATAAACTATACTATAGCCCAGTACCAAAGAACCAGAGACTGGGCCAAATAGACAGAAATTTCTTCTTCCCAGTAAATTGAAGAGGTAGTATCTTACAAACAGATTTAAAACCCCAAATCCAGCTATATCTGGAAGACATCCTGAGAATTAATTGTTTCCTAAGGGTTCTCAATACCAGCCATAAAGCAATTTATAAAGATCAATCCAGGAATTAAACAAAAAGAAAAGAAAATGAGAAGAATCAGAAGTAAGATGCAACCCCAGACTTCCAACTCAACAAAGACAAACCTGGGGGCAGTGAGGTGGAACAACTCACAAGCCACCCACCTGAACTCTCTGAAATGGTAACAGTGGAAACAACAAAGCAGATGAATGAGACTCTAGAAAAAATTGTTAGAAATAATTTCTGAGATAGCTACAATGATGGTGATGATAATGAAGGGCATGGTTAGTGACTTTAGGGGAGATACAGATAAAAATAGTGGAGCTCATGAAAATGATGCAAACCATGGACAGCAAACATAGGAAGGAAATGGAATTCATGAAACAGATTCTAACAGATATCAAAGGAATTAAAAATTCTACTGAAAGCATATGCATTAGAATGAGCCAATGTGAGGATAGGATATTAGATAGGGAAAGTAAGACAGTAGTTAGCAATCATGGAAAAAAATGGTTTCTAAAAATAGAATGTATGAAAAATCAATTCAACTGCAAGCAGGCAGAGGGTCTGGGGATTTGCTAGTTGAAGAAAAGAAAAATAATAAAAATTGATCTAAGTCAATAAAAAATTAGAAGATAGCACAAGCTACATAAAAAAAAAATAAAAAAAAGAAACTATTCACAGAAGAAATGGCAGAAACATTCCCAGGCATGGAAAAAGAATTTAACATAGAGCCAAGGGAAGCATATAGAACTCTAATCAGCCATGATAAAAAACCTAAAGAATATAATAGTCAAGATTCTAGAAATTCAACAAAAGAACAGAATATTAAAAGGTGTTAGAGCAAAGAGACAAATCACTTAGTAAGGAGAGCTCATTAGGATCACAGTGAACTTGTCAACACACATCCTCAACTCCAAGGAGAACTTGGAGTGAAGTATTTCAAGCCCTAAAGGAAAAGAACCTCCATCCCACATTTATATAACCTGTAAAATTGTCTTCCAAAATTAGTGGGAGAAATAAATTCATTCATGACAAAGAACACCTGAAGACATTTATGACCACCTCAACATTGTGAAGAACATTATATAAAGAGATAATGAAGGTAGATTACAACTCCAATAACCCTAACAAAATAACCCTAACTATGTAGGGCAAGTAATTAAACACAGAGGGAAAGGGGGAACTAGCAACACTAAACAACAATAAACATGATGAGCAGACTTCAGTGCATATCAGCTATAACCATCAATGTAAATAGTCTCAATTTACTAATCAAAAGAAATGGACTGGAAAAATAGATCAAGATGCAAAAGCCAAGGGCTGGCCAAATAGCTCAGCAGATTAAAGCACCTGCAAGGAGGCACAGGGGCTGGGGGTTTGTGCCCCTTTCCTGCTGTGCAGGCCCCACCCCTGGGGGGCACTGAAATGGCAATTGAGACTGGGTGTGGTGGCGCATGCTTGTAATCAGCTCTTGGGAAGCAGTAAACAGTCGGATCACTACAAGTCTGATGTAGTAGTGAGACCCTGAACATGCTGTAGACCCTTCCTTAAAATAAAAAGAGCAAGATCCGACACAGAAATTACAAGAAACACTTTTAATTTAAAAAGAAATTCATACACTGAAAGTCAAAAGATGAAAAAAAAAACCCTCTATGTGACAGAAACCTGGACAAAAGCAGGTGTAGCTATTCTATTTGCAGACAGAATGGATTTGAAGTCAGCACTGATTAAGAAAGAGAAAGAAGGACACTATATCCTTACAAAGGGAGAAATCCAAGAGGAAGAGATCACAATCATAAATATAATGGCACCAAATACCATTGCACCCCACTTTATAGACAAATATTATCAGACAGGAAAACTCAAGAATATATAAATTTTAATGCAGAACTTCAGCACCTCACTATCGCAAAGAGTCAGATAAGCGAGACAAAGAAAGAAAGAAAGAAAGAAAGAAAGAAAGATCAAAACTGAACCAAAATTTTGAGCAATGGACTTAGTAGGTGTCTCCAGAGTGTTCCACTACCAATAAAATACACATTCTTTTCAGCTACATAAGGGTCTTTTCCCAAAATATACCCCACTCTAGCTCATAGAATATGCTTCAGAAAATGCAAAGAAACTAAAATTATCTCCCACTTATCATGAGGCCATAGTACAGTGAAGTTGGAAATCAGTGGCAAAAGAAACCACAAAAACATCATAAATACATGGAAATTAAATAATGCTCTACTGAAGAACCAATGGGTCAGATGAAATTAAAGAAATGACAATTTCTACAATGAAACAATAATTGCAGTACAACATACCAGAACTTAAGGGATGCAATGAAAGTAATCCCTTGAGGGAGATTTATGATAAATTCTTCTATCAGAAAAACAGAAGTTGTTCAAATTAAAAAAACCTAATGATGAACCTCAAGTTTCTAATAAAGAGAACAAATAAATCCCAAAGCTCATATGAGGGAAGAAACTGTAAAGTGAATAGAGAATAATTCAATGAAGACTAAAAAAGCAGTACAGTACAAAGAATTAATGAAGAATTGGTTATTTGAAAGATTAAATAGAATTGATTAATCCACAGCCCACTTTATCACAAAAGAAAAGAAAAAACTCTAACCCAAGTATTCAGGAATGCAAAGATTGAAATCCTGCAGAAATCTAGAAGATCATCAATACTTACATGAAGAATCTGTATTCTAGTAGGATTGAAACACAGAAAAAATAGACAGATTCCTAGATACATAAGAATTACCAGAGAAGAACAAAAAAGACATAAAAATTTGGTTCGAGGCTGGGATTAATGGTGCTGGGACTAAAGCTGTGTGACTGCTGGATCAGTCCACTGATTGGATTGGCACCATCCTAATCCTGGCAGACTGGGTACAGTATAAAGGTCAGAAAGAGGCTGGTCTTTCTCTTATTGCTTTAGCTCTCTTTCAACACCATGAACTATTGTCCCTCTGCCATGTGTCACCCAGCCTTGGAGCCAGCTGATTATGGATTGAAACTTCCATCAACTGTGAGCTAAATAAACCTTTCCTCTTAAAAAAGAAAAAAATAAATAATCCAATATAAGTCTACATAGCAAATGCCAAAAACTTCTAGCTTTGATAATCAAATTCAGTAGCATAGCTGTATACAAAGTCAACACTCAAAAATTAATAGCATACTTGTACACAAATAACAAACTCTCTGAGAGAGAAATTAGGGAAACAATACTTTTCACTATAGCTTCCCATAAGGGGCTGGCGAGATAGCTCAGTGGATTAAAACACCTGCTTAGACAGGCACAGGGACTGAGGTTTGATCCCTGGCATTGTCTGCTGGCCCTGTTCCCAGGGCACACTGAGACCATGAATGAGACTGGGCATGGTGGTGCTCATCTGTAATCCCAGCACTTGGGAGGCTGATAACAGGGGGGTCACAAGTCTGATCTGTGTAGTGAGACCTTGTAGTGCCTGTACTAAAATACATAAAAAAACTATAGCTCCCTCAAAATGAACTACCTAGGAATTAATCTAATAAAGAAAGACATTTTGTAGTTCCACATCCCCTCCCTGTGGAGGTCTCTCCCTAGACAGACAGCACAAAAAGGTTATAAAAGGGAACTAAGGAATGATGGAAGGCGCCACTTCCTCAGAGGAGCTCTGGTCTTCGAAGTCAGTGTGGAAAGAAGGGAGAGAGGCTTTCAAGAAGTCACAGGTGCATCTCCTCCCTTTGCTTTGCTGTTTTCTCTCATGAACTGCTGCCCTCTGAAATGTGCTACTCTGCCCTGATGCCAGCTAAGTATGGACTGAAGTATGGACTGAAACCTCTAGTAACAGTGAGCTAAATAAACCTTTCCTTTCTTGAATTTGGGTGCCAGATGTTTTGTCCCAGCCAGGAATGAAAAGTAACTGAGACACTGTGGTATGATATTTTAATTCTGGGAAAATACCCAGACAGGAGATACCTGGGTTAAATGTGATCTCTGATCCTAGCTTATGAGGAATCTCCACACTGATTTCTATAGTGGTTATACCAGCATCTACACTTCTATCAACAGTGAAGAAGGATTTCTTTTGCTCCACAGCCCCACCAATGTTTGTTATTGGTTGATTTCTTGATGATATCCACTCATTATGGGGTGAGATGCAATCTCAGCATTATTTTAGTTTACATCCCTAGAATAACCAATGAGGTTAAACATTTTTTTTTCATATGTTTATCTTTCACTTGCATTTCTTTATCTGAGAAGTGTATATTAGTAGCAGATGTCCATTTTTTTATTGGATCTTTGAATTTGGGGGCTTGATTTTTAAAAATTCTTTTTATATTCTAAATAAAAGTCCTTTATTTGAGGGACAGGTGGCTAAATTTTTTTCCCACTTTTTGGATTTTTTGCTCTGTTGGTAGTTTCTTTTGCTATGTACATATTTATGACAACAAGAGATCCCAAATTGTTGATTCTTTGAAGTACTTCCCTTGCAGTTTGTTTTTCTAATGAACTCTGCCTATCTCTATGTCTTCAAGATTTTTACCTATTTTCTCTTCTAGTAGATTTAGTGTTTTTGTTTTAATATTTAGATATTTGTTCCATCGGGACTTTATTCAAGTACCTGGTGTTATACATGGGTCTAGGTTTAGTCTTTTGCATGTGAAAAGACAGTTTTACCAGAACCATTTACTAAAAGAGGCTATCTTTTTGTCCAGTGAATTCTTTGGCTCCTTTATCAAAGATACATAACAGTGTGTTTGTAGTTGTGTCTGGATCTTTTACTCTGTTTCACTGATCTTTATGTCTTTTTGTTTTCTTCAATACCATGCTAATTTTATCATATTAAGAGACAATGCTCTTATGTGAAATATGTTAAACATGTGTAAATACTATATTGTTTCTCTGGTGTGAGAAACTGGAAGTACAAATAAGAATGAGAACATAACAGGTATTGTAGAATATAAAGAAAATATTCAAATGGGGAGGGGAACAAGTTTAAAGGGAGGACCAAGTAGAAAGCAAGGAAGAGATTAAAAATAAGAAAAGAAAATAGGAGGAAGAAATGGATGCAAAGATTCTGCAAATAAAGAGGTGAAGAAGGGTTGAAGGAAGGGGAGGGGAATGAAATAGAAGAAACAAGATATATCATGTACAGGAACAAATTCCCTAAGATGAGTGTTATCATTATGCATATCTGAAATGTACTAATAAAATTTTTTATAAAACTAAATGTAGTAGTACTATTTGATCCAGGTGTATTACTCCTCAGTATATTCTCAAAAGAAATACACAGCATTATAGTGATGCATGCAAAATCATATTTATAACAAAGCAATTTCTGAAAGCTAAGCTGTAGAAACAGCCTAGATGTCTTTCAATAGGTGAATATATACAAACCTGGTATATGTATGCAATGGAACACTATTCAGCCATGCACAAGATTGAAATCATAGGAAAATGGGTAGAACTAGATACCATGATATGACGTGAAATAGTCCAGACTCAGAGAGTTCAATATCGTGTCTTGTTTTGTTAAGAACCTGAAATATAAGTAGATAAATATATGTACCAAAGAAATAGTGATAGGAAACTGCACAGAATGTAGGCTCTTAGAAATATGGAAGAGGATAAAGGGGGGTGGGGGAATCAAGGGAGAGGACCTAGACACTAAATACCATCAAGATGTAAGAAGAAGTCTTTTTCATGCATAGGGCTGAGATCACTGACTCCAAGCCACAAGTGTGTACTTTGAAATTTTGCAAGGATCCATTGACACAACCCAGCAACTCTTGCTTTACCTTTATTCTTTTTTGGTCCCCTTTCAGTCCCCAAATCCTAAAATTTTCTAACTATTTCTAAAAGAAGAATAAAATTTAGGTTTCTAGAATAAAAATTCACAAGATTGAGGAAAATCTATATATGGAAACCATTCCATCTGTATTAACAATTCAGTTATTGAGAGATGAATTCTTTAAAGTTGATAAGGTCTACTGTGACACTCATTGTATGGCCTTGAAGTTTAATTTGTCAGGACTTCAATTTCTTTGAATAATCATGTTTCCTTGGAAAATATTGAATGAATTAATATGCAAAGAATGCCTAGTTCATTGTTTGACATACAAGAGCCTAGTACTATTAGCTACTAAAAACAGTGCTGCTTGAGTATGCAACTTAGCTGAACATTTAGAGGGATATGCTTTCCTTGCAATGAGTTCTCATTTTTAAATTTTGAAAAGTCTCCTAACAAAATTCTAAATACTATTATTTATGCGAAACCACTTATTGACATCTCGGTATAGATTGAGCATGGTAACAAGACCCTGGTTATCATGGAGAAGCTCTGTTAGTGTTCACCTGAAGAATTACTAAATAATGAATGCAGTGAGAGAGAGAAGGGGAAGTTCAAGGGGAACACTATGCCTGAGTGGCACATTTTGTCCAAATGGTAATAGTCAAATCTTAGAAGAGCCATACAGGTAGCTGGTTAAAACAAAAATGCAAGGAAAAGTTTAAAAAATAGGCTTAGAAGTGGTACATGGTGGGGTTTAAGGATGTGAAATAGTTATACCCCTTTATCTTTCAGAGTTTTCTTTATTGGACTTTAAAAGAATATATTTGACTAATACAGGGTTTCTCTATCAGCTTAGACTCATAATGATTCCTCTGTTTTCAGCCTCCCCAGAGCTGGGATTACAGGCACAGGCCACTACAGCTGGACCTTGTGGCTGGTTCAGCCCGCCCTGGGGGTGGGTCTGGTGTGGCATGTGGTGCCATGATTGCACTGTGGTCCCTGTGCTTGCCTAAATGTGCCTAAGCAGATGCTTTAGTCTGCTGAGCTATCTCACTGGCCCTTGTCAGAAATTTCTAACTGTAGACAAGATCAGTACTGGTGGAACTGTACTGCAGAACTCTACGTGGGCCCAAAGTAGATCTTTTACTGGTCCCTGATATGGTTTCAGATCTCCTGCAGGTCTTCTGTGTCACTGAAATTTCTTCAGTTCCACTTAGCACAGGGTCAGAAATCAAGAACAAATACTTTTGAAGGGGTAAGGACATATACAATAGGTACAACTTGTATGACCCAGAGCCCTCTCAATCATACTGAGATATCCAATGGGAGGAGTTGCCTTAGAGTCTCTTATGCTTTTCAGAATAAAATTTTGTTAAAGACAAAATGAAAAAAAAAAAAGCCTTGTGTACGTATTGAACAACAAAGCAAGAGTGGGGCAGGGAGAGAAGCCATTGGCAACAGTTACTGGGTATAACTCTTTGTAGCTTCTATCCTCCATTTTTGGGTTGCTTCTGGGACCGTCTTTGAAAAAATGCTTGACAGAAGTAATTTTGGGGAATGCTTTCCAGCTGATAGTTCTCCACATTCCGAGGTGGAAAGAACATGGCTCAGCCTTTGTCTTTGGAGTAGAAGTGAATGGACAGAGCACTGTAGGGGAGTTTTCTAAGTGACTTGAAGAAGGTCTGAGGGATCCAGAGGAGTGGTAGCCATCCCTTGAAAGGGTATAGAAGGACTCCAATGGCAAGCTGTTTATTTGGTCAACATCCACTACTAGTGAGATTTCTTTTATATCTTTTGTTTTCTAGGATCACTGAGTTGTACCTTGAGAAATGAAATCTTCCTACTCTTCTCTCCCTAACCCAGGTAGGACAGAGGTGCAGTGTAGCATAAGCTTTTTTGAGGGTTTGGCAAGTAGCAATTTTGGAGCTTGGGCCAGATCTTTACTCAGCAGAGGGAGGCCCAGAGCTGAGTTAGCTGGACTGAAAAAAGTAAGCTAAATTTCTCTACGTAAGACAGTGGTAAATTATGTTTTTTCCTGATGGGAAGTTGGCAGAAAACAGAATGGAATCAAGCAAGAGGATGAAGAGAATAATTGTGTGTGTGTGTGTGTGTGTGTGTGTGTGTGTGTCAGGGGGTTTTGTATTCTTTTTGTGCTTAATACTTGGCTGAAATTTTAAAATAGCAGCTGTAAATTTTCTCTCCAGTTTTTCGTGTCTGCAATTTATGAAGCAGCCAAGAGATAAGACTACAACTGAACAGCATGGCCGAATGACCAGAGCACTACAAGCAGGGAAGTCCAGGCAGGCCCACGGTGTCTGTTGGAAAGGGGACAGAAATGATCAGAACTGTGTCACCGTGAGGGAGGTGCATTTGTTCTAAGAGGTGCTGCACTTGCATGAACACTTCATGTCTCTAACCTTTGCACAAAGACCAGAACAATCACAGTATTGTGTTTCACCTGAGTTTTGTGCTCTTAGAAAGCAGCAGTGTTTAAGAAATTGCACAACTCTTTGGAGTTCTGGGAAATAATCACAAAAGAAAGCACTACGTCTGCATGTGTTGAAGTAAGCCCCTGTGTATCCTCCTTTTGGCTCCATGAGATTCATGGGGATTTTGTGCTTACTTGATTCTCTGAAACTCCAGGCCTCTATTTTTTTTAAATTCTTTTCCATTAATAAATGCTAACCCTATAGCAATACCTCATATAGAATCATATCCTTAATTGTCCTGTGCGCTTTTTAATTTCACAGATTTGGTGCCATGAGTTGGATTTAATTGGCTTGCTGGGTGGACTCCTGTTATCTCAGATAACCACTCCTCTCAGAATGCTTTGTTCTCTGTATCTGACTGACCCTCCAGGGACTCCGTGGTGAGTCCAACTTGTGGTACAGTGCTCTGGACCCCTGTAGACTGTTAAACAATAACGACTTCATGTTGATACCTTTTGAATTCATACCTGCTTTCTGGTGCCAGTTTCTTTTGGTTTAATGGTTTGAAAATTTATCAATTTATTTTGATATATTAATGGTTTATAGAGACTTTTTGTATCTATTATGTAGACAATACAAGAAAATCTAGCAGGCTTGTCTTTTTTATTTGTAAGGCCACTTTTTTAGGTCAAATAAATTAAGAATATATACCTACTTAGAAGACAACAGCATTTCTTTTTGTAGGCTTCGTACTTTGTACTTTTTGTAGTTTGTGATGAAGCTATGACTAAAATTTTAAAATTAAATTTGGGGCTTGGGAGGTAGCTCAGTAGAATAAGTGCTTGCCCGATAAGCACAAGGTCTTGAGTTCAATCCCTGGAACCACAATAAATAAATAAATAAGTAAATAGATAAAATAAAAATTGCAAGCTTGTTTCTCTTATCTTTATATATTTAGAGCTTTGTGATTGATAAAGGCCTTTTATATTTTATGGAATGAATAAATAATTTTTCTATCTCTTAGAGAGATTTCTAAATTCAATTATAAAATTTCTTAGGGGAGATTTATTCTTATTGACTTAGATTATTTATTTATATTTATGTAAGTTGAATCTTCCTAAAATTACTAGGAAAACCCCCAATATTTTAATGTAAAATTGCTTTCATAAAAACTAAAGAACTAACTCTGAAATGTCCTCAGTAGTTCAGGTATAGGCAAGTTTAGCAAACCAGACAGAAAATTCCTTACTGATATTCCCGATATATTCTAACTTGGTATATTTATCATAAATTGTTTCTCAGAATTTATGTATATAAGGAGTTTTTCTTGGTACATGTTGTGCTCATCTATGCACTGTAGTACTGAATGCCGTAGCAACTGTCACATTACCTTGACGGTTACATTTTGTAGTGAACTCTCCTCAGATCTTTCTCCTTGGATAATTATCAGTACTATATCAGCCACAGCTAGTTTAAGTCTTTTGTCATCTGGAGATAGTTTGTTTTACTCCAGTACTATTCTTAAAGCATTCGCAATCAGCTACAAGATGGAATGCTGTTTGTTTTCAACAAGGATGAACTATTTTGGGCCAGCTTACTTTTGTATTTGGCACCGAGTCTCACTATGCAACTCAGACGCACAGGGATCCTCCAGTTTCAGCCTTCCCAGTGCTGGGGTTACCGGCTTGTGCCACCAGGCCCATACTCAGTGGCTGTCTCAGAGAATGGGGGCAGGGCACACGGCATGTGGTAGAGCCAGCTTACTATTAACATAGATTTTCTGGTGTAACTTCTGATGGCATAGATTAACTTACTTTGAAGTCATCCCAGTTAACTAGGTAGAGCTTTACAAAACCCTGAGAATTTAACGGGTTAATAAGACTGAATTTAATTAATTTTATCGAGAAACAAATAGCAATGAGACAGTTTCAAAACAGGTTAGTAAGACAGTTACAATAACTAATACATTGCATATTGTTGTCTTTGTAGTAGTTATTCACAGTACAAAGCACAGACATGATATCTTGTTCAAGCACTATTAGTATAAATCTTTCTTCTCATTAAATTAAGAGAAAGTAGCTGTATATCTATCTTAATTATTATGTATAAGACTGAATTTAAGATTATCAGAATAAAAATTAACTCAGATTTATAAGCTAATAGTGTTTTAAAATGTCATTAATGTTTACAATTTTTGTTTTGTGGATATATAAACAACTACTTTCTCTCTTCTTCTAAGTATATATTATAACTCATGACTAGTTAGTGGACTGTGCTTTTGTAAGCTGAAATGAAACATTTGTAAATGATATATTTTTCTCGCTACCTAACAAGGTTGTCATCTTCAGGGTAACAAGATTATTTTCATAGTGTTCTGGTTACTTTTCTTTCATTGCTGAGACAAATACCCAATGCTCGAAATCAAGGAAGATGCTCGAAATCAAGGAACGTAAGGTTTATTTAGTTCATGGTGTGTGTGGAGGTTTCCAAGCCTATAATGCCATGGAAATACATATTTCTTATTTAAGTCACCCACAGTATGGTATTTTTTGTTTTAGAAGCCCTAAATGACTAACATTTCTTACATCCTGGCTGAGAGAGGTGTCTTTGACTGGTGGCCTTAGGTTTTTCCAGGAGGGATTTGTTAACATTGTGACTTATGATGAAGGCTATGTGGTATTAGTTTGACCTTCCAGAGTGCTAGAACTAAATTATGGGTAAATATAAATATTCAATAACTGTCTTTTTCTGGTCAGGCTTTCACTGATTTCTCCTCCTCTGTCTGTGGAAAAAGCAGATTTGGTGCCTATTTCTGAATTGTATAGCATTTTTGCAAAAGAGTAAATAAATAACAAAACATACAATGGATGTCATGAAAAAGGAAAACATTTTTAAAAGAAAAGAAGAGCTAAGGTGGGGGGAGGGAAAAAGAAAGGAGGGGAAGAGGAAAAATGATTTTACATAAGGGAGAAAATGAAGACAAAGCTTTGTAAATAGAGAGGGAAAGATGGGCTGACAGGAATAGACAGGATTGAGGTAAAAAAGGGGAATGCAGGTACAAATTCCCTATGATGAATATGTACATCTAAAATATACCAGTAAGTTTAAATAATAAAAAAAGAGAATAAATTGGGCTGGATCTGCTTATCTTCCCCAAATTGTCAATTATTACAGATTTGCAATTCTTCTAAATTTTCTTGAGATAGGACTATAATTTATTGACACTTTAATTTCTTTCCCTTCCTCTTTCCCGTCATTGAAAACTAAATCATAGTTTCTCTCAGGTTGCTACTGTGGCTAGGTTACCTGGCAACTGTACTTCTTTCCTAGGATCTGCAGAAGCACTCTCACATGGGAACTTGGTAATTCCATGGACACCCGGCCACCACAGCACATTGGGCATGGGCTGAGTCCCTTCTTCAGGAGTCCTTGTCGTGAGCACGTTGGTAGGCCAGTTAAAAGTTAGGCTCATACAAGCACTTATAGGAGAGGTGATGCAAGGTGAAAAGCCTCCTCATTCCAGCCCACAGCCTGAAGACTCTATTTCCTATTTTAGGTATCCCTCATTCAAGATGCCTGATCTTCAGAGCATAAGATAGCTGCTCTTTGTCATCACCTTTTGACAAGTGGTTCAACATTTTCTATAAGAAAATGTTAGTTCCGTTACAAAAAGCGTATACAGATGAATGTCCATTTTGTATCTTTGTATTCAAAGTGGTTAGGATAGATATATAGTT
>NDGN011519999.1:2232-12587 GCA_002564285.1 Tympanoctomys barrerae | reverse complement strand
TTCAAGGATACAATGTTGCAAAGAGCTATCCTCACACTAGGCCTTAGCTCCCTGCAATGAGGGGTCATTAACTCCCGGCCTTACCCTCTGACCAACACCTTAGCTCCTCCCAACTCCCAGCACCTAGTGAGTACCATTCTACTCAGAGTTTAACTTCTTCCAAGCTCTGACATCTAAATGAGATTATGTATTATTTTATTCCTCTGATCTACTGCACTTAGAATAAAACCTCAGCATTCCTTAAATCACAACCTACAAAATCCTCTTCCCTGGAGTTGGGGCCATTATAAATGCCAAAGGAGAAGGGGTGGTAAAGAGGTGACTGACATTCCTACTCAGCGGGCTTTTACTTCCTGCAGAGGGAATTTGACCTGAGTGGGCCTGGCCTAGCATCTGAGCCTTAAAAGTGCCTGGGAACAGTCGAAACGCTCTTGCTGGCCTTCCAGAAGTGATGTCCATACAGTCAAGACAGCGGTGGCCCTGGCAACGGGGAGCACGCTAAGGGCTGAGACTTCAGACCTACAACCACAGGACACTGAATTCTGCCAACACCCAGGAGGCCCGGGAAAGGAACCTCAGCCTCATATGCGACCGCAGCACTGGGGTCACCTTGACTTCCACCAGAGAGGGCAACCCTGCTCACTCCCACACTCGTGACCCAGGAAAACAGAAAGACCATCAGTGTGTTGTTCTCAACCCGACTCATTTGTTCCAGGACAACAGAAAAACGAACCCACCAGATGGACAGAGTGTTGTCAACAACCAGAAAAACAGCGGGGACAGAGGCAGGATCTCACACTCTGCTGCAGATCCACGGCTGTGGAAGGTTCCAGTTCTAGGACTTCTTGTTCTGAGACTTCAACTGTAGTCTGGTTAGAGTCCCCACTCACCCCTTCGCATAGCCTCAACCTATATCATCAGAGTTAGCTCAACACTGAATGAGAAATATGTGTATGACAAAATCCTCTGCCCCTGTCACAGGCCAGGCATGGGGCGCACCAGCTCAGCAGAGGTGGGATTCGCAGAAGGTCAGTAGTTAAGGTGAAGCAAGAAGGCTCTGTGGGCCCAGAGGAACCTGCGCTCCCCTCTCTGCTGCCCCCTCCCACTCTGCTTCTGTCACCGTGAACCTCCACTGCGGACAACTCAAAGTTGCCCTGAGGACTAATCCAGGAATGCAAGTCCAAGCACTCAGCATGCTGCAGAACAGCCAAGGGATTGTGCAAGGACCAGATTCTGCTCCTGCTCTCCTCCCCTGCCGCAACCAATCTTCAACGTGGACTTGAAAGAGCTGGTGGGGTTCTGGGAAAGTAAAACAACAAAGTAAGGAAAAGCAGTAGGATAACACAGTGGGCACAGACCTGGGTTCAAGTGCTCGCTAATATGCCGCCTGACAGAGCCACTATTCCGTCTTCCTCAGACCTTGACTGTTAATCTAGTAAGTGGGGACGATGGCAAGACATTCCAGAGTGGCTAAGGGTTGAGAAGGGACACGCGCAAGAGGAAACCACTAAAACTACTATATATGTGGTCAGCATTCCTCTTTCCCGAACTGGGCTCTTGCAGGACATTTAAGGTCACTAAAGGATGGTCAATGCCTGAAGTCTGAACCCCCCACACACACAAAAACAAAAACAAAAAATATATATATATATATAAAGTTCCAGCCCTCAATCCCTCAGAATGGGATGCGATTTGCAGGTAAGGTTGTTCAAATGGTAATCCATAATGATGAGGTCATCCTGCAGGAGAAGGAGGAGGGTCTCCCATGTGACGGGTGTCCTTCTAGCACCAGCAGCAAGACACTGGGCGACGCTGACCGTGTGAGGGCACACACCTAGGAAGCGCACCCAAAGGGGAGGACAGAGGCAGGAGGGCCAACTCACTGAGCCACGGCACACCTGGGGCTGGCAACAAGGACTGAAGCAAGGAAGAGAAAAGGAACGGAGTCATGCTCACGACCTCCGTGGTGGAGCCAATCTTGTCGGCACCTTGACTTTACCCTTCGGGCCACCAGACCGGAGCACCAGTGGCATGCTCGTGCCTGAAGCCGCCAGTGTGAAGTGCTGTGCTACGTCATCCCAGGGTACACGCAGACACTGATTCTGGTGGGTGACAGTTTGATCAGCGTTTCCCACCCAGCTCTGGTTTGCAGCAAGGAGAGTATATGGCGGCAAAGCATGGCCTGGGGCTTCCCACACACCTACACACATCACATCACAGCGCTCAGGGCAAAGACCGCAAACTCTAGTGAAATAACTAGAAAGTGATGAGCCCGGGGTATTCATCACTTCTTAATATAGTAATTGGAAGTTTACAGAGTTTTAAAATATTGTGTGTAATAGCCAGCTCTCAAAATTCCTGCCCGCCTAACGATCCCTTCTCAGGAGCCAGCGTGAGCGGCGACCCGGGGAAGGAGGGGCCGAGCAGCAGGGGAGCGTGGAAAGCATAAATCCTCCGCCCTCATGGTCCGAAGTCCACCTGTCCCTGGGAGCGCAGTCTTCTACACTGAGCCCCTCGCCAGCGAGGGTCATCCCGCCTGTCAGGTGGTAATAGACAGTGCTCGGTTAATTAAGCAGGTTTTACTGCTGCTGAAACCCCGGGCCTATCTTCTCCCTGATCCCATAAAACATCCGTGGCAGTTCGGTTCTTAACCAATATGGGAGTAATTTGAAATCAATTTCCACTCTCCTTGATGAACAATGGACTATTTAGTGTGACCCACAGGACATTAGAGGCCCCGCCGCAGCAAGGTGGCTTCTGGACCCCAGGGGCAGCGCAGCTGGATGAGCCAGTCCCAGCCGGAGACGGCAGGCCTCCCTCCCCCCAGAGCCGGGATGTGCGGGCCCTCTGCCTTGGGTATCTGGACTTCTGAGCAAAGGAGGAGGAGCTGGGCGGGCCTTCCTTCGCGATCACCAGGCGCGTGATGAGCAACAACTACCAGCTAAGCACACTGGAGACCCACGTGAGCACAGCACACGCAGGCGACAGGCTCGGAGCACCCAAAACAGATGCCTTGGGAAGTTCCTGTCAGCGCAGGCACAGGAGCCCAAAGCGCGTTGCGCACGCAGCCACTCGCAGCATGAGGAACCAGATGAGGCCGCAGAGGCAAGTGGATTATCCTTGATAGGACACACTCCTGCTCTCCAGTCACAATTTTGCCCAATCTCAATTTTAAAAAAAAATGTATTTAGTACAGGATCTCACTGCATGGATCAGACTCGTAGTGATTCTCCTGTTTTCAGCCTCCCAAGTGCTAGGATTAGCGGCCCGCGCCACCATGCCTGTCTCCATGGCCTTCTCTGTGCCTCAGGGGCGGGGCCGGCAAGGCACACAGGGGATCGAACCCCAACCGCTGGGTCTGTCTAAGCAGGCGCTTTAACCCACTGAGCCACCTGGAACTTTTCCACAATGAGGACTTCTCAAAATAGGTGGCAAGCTACCCAAGACCCGCCGCCAGCAACACCCAAGCTCCCTTACCTTGATTTTCATTTCCTCCACATGCATCACCTTCCTCCACAAAAACACCAGCTCCACAACAACAGGTATCATTTATTGGCTTTCTCACTTCTTCCAGTATCTGAGATGGGCACAGTGCTTAAGCGGCACCCTGGGTGGCCACACAGATGAACTCTGGGAACTCATGCAGAAGAAATGTCACCACTGATCTTGGATCGCCAGAATCTTACCTAAATTACACTCAGTGTTTGCTGAATAAGCAAGGAAAGGAATATCAAGAACAATGACTTGAAGCCATAAATAACCTGACGTGAGATAGAGCACAGAAAATATTTTTCCCCCCTTGTATTGCAAGAAGGCTGCGTACGGCCCCCTAGGGCGGGTGTATGAAGCATGTGTGGTCTCCTTGTCAACCTCTTGCACAGGATGAGGATGCTGACCAGCGAGGACCACAGGTCCCTGCACCTAAACTCCTAAACTTCTCACGTTGACATAATGTATCAAGCATTACAACACAGCAAAAGCAAACATGCCAGGAGCTGAGCTTCTGGAAGTCTTTCTTCCCCGGCTGTGCCATGCACAAGCTGATGGGCTGAGGAAAGGGAGAGGGGTAGACTGAGAAGGCTTTCACCCGATTCCATCAGTGCAGCTCTTGATTTATCTATTCTATATGTTAAGATGTCAAGTAAGACACTGTTTGCAAAATAGGTTCCGCTGCTTAAGGAAATAGCCTACTCTTGAAAATACCCAACCTTCAACTTTTGCTTTAAGGCAGATAAAAACAAAAACACACCATGAAACATCACTAAGTACAAGGCTTCAGCCAGAGTTAAAACATATGCTAGAATCACTCAAAAAACACAATACACGTTTTATATAATAACGCGGTTCATGTTCTGTGTAATGCCTGCAGTTACCACCCACTGAGCTTGACTCAAACAAAAACTTCTTGCAAGTAACTGGGGATTAGCAGTTTGCCTCCGGCACCCGGAAGAGAGCGCAAGATGAAGAGAAGACGTGCATAAGGGTCCAGCTCTAAGACTCCAGGAATGAAGCCTCTGTCATCTCAGGCACATGAACACTTTAGTGGGATGGGATAAGGAATACAAGGCGTGTGAAAGCCCTGCAGAAAGTCACAAATCAGCAAGGGTGCACACTCTACCCTTCGGGTTGTATTATTCTTTCAGTGTCTTACACTAGGGAGACAATACGATGTTTACGCATGCAGGTCTGATTTACTTCACTTAAGAGTATGGTCTCTGGTTGCATCTATTTACCTATAAAAGCCTCCAGTTTATCTTCTTTATAGCTGTGTTCAAAGGGAAGAACAACTGGGATGAGGGAAAGGAGAAAAAGAAGGGGGAAATATATATCTGCATGTACACAGGCTAGCTGGGATAATTACGCTGCTGATTTCTGCTGGTCTGTTGAAAGGAACGGTTAATTTATATTCATTTTAGTTTTTTAAATCAATCTGTCTTTTTACCTATTTGCAAGCTTATATCTGATAATCTGAACAACTAATTTGAAGACAACGATATACAATATAAGAAACATCGCTGAGTTCCTATCATTTTGTTTAAAGAAATTCTGTATCATTTACATTGTTTTTTTCTTCTTCACTACTTTCTATTCCTCTAAAAAGAAAAAAATAAGGGGGAGTTTAACAACAATGCAGAGTACTGAATCTGAGGCTGGACAGTATCCATTCTTAAGTAGAATTTAGGGACATATAGCTTGTCGGTTATATTTCTAACAGTCATGGGTTGGATAGTGTCCCCCAAACTTCCTGCTTCCTGGCTCCAGGTTCTTAGGCCTCAGTGTCTTAGAATCTGAACTAATTTGTAAAGAGGGTCAGTTAAAGAAGAACGTATTGCCACGAGGTTATCAGGGAGAACCTCACCTAGTACAACTCACAACCTCCTGGGAAGGGCAAATCCGGACATGGACATACACACATGGGAGAATGGCCCGCAAGCAGAGGGCAGACCACGAGGTGCATTTCTAGGAGCCAAGGGAGGCCGACGTTGCAAAGGAAGAGGCATGGAAAGCGGCTCTTCCCGCCCCTCAGCGAGAACCAGCCCCATCCAGCCTTCACCTCAGCCCTCTCCCTCCAGAGCTGTGCGCCCACAAATCACTGTTGTTGAACCAGCGTACTGCTATGTGTGATAACAGCAGGCTCAGTGAAGCAACACAACTTACAAACTCACACCTCCCTTCCTGGTTGGACTTCGTACTGAAGTCCAGCACTAGCCTTGCGACCCTTGGTGAACTTCAACCTGACAGAGGGTGCTGCGTTCACGGAGCGGGATTTATACCTCTTCAATCATCAAGCAATAAGCCTCGAAGATGAGTCAAAGACAAGAAGGCAACAACATAGAATGACCAACCTCACATCCTAATCCACAGATGAGACAAGAAGTCTCCACAGTAACAGAAAACAGAGACACCCCCTACACTTCCTCAGAGGAGCGAGAGAAGCTGTTCTCAATGCTTCCACTCTTGCTGGCCCATACCCTTCCTTCCAATGATGAATAAAACACCCAAGGGGAAGTGCAGACCCATTCATCAACATTTCTAGCCAGACAGAGAGCTGCCTAATGGCTCCATCGAGTCCTTGTTTTGCTCGACACTACGCGTTACATTGGCTCAAGGAGTCCACACGAGGAGAATCAAGACGGTGTTGGCAAAAAGGCTTTGTTTCATTTTAAGCTTGTTTCCACCAAGACTGGTCACCCCTGAAGAGAAGTAACGGAGCTTCAGAACAAGCATGCGCACAGTTTCTATTCACTGCGTGCCAGTGGCCTCTTCCCACGGCCCATGTCCCTTGCTTGCTAAGCCAGATCTTGGGTGGGAAAGAAAACTACACTGGCACCAACCGCAGCCCTAAGTGGATTTTTCATGCTAGAATAATGTTTTGCTTCCTACTCCATGATAACGTCTCCAAACACTTTAAGAGGATAAATTTCATATTAGTAAAATGACTCTAATTACAACAAACACAATCACTTTATCCATTTTATATAAATATCAATGTTTATGGCAAAGCCAAACTGAACAAATGGCTCATACCAAAAAAAACTGTCAAAGAAATGCAAGGTCTTTGATGTCCTTTCAAATGATCCATTTCACAGTTGAAACTAAACATGGCACATACAAACACATAGAATCCTAAAACAAATTTATGTACTAAGTTTAGAGCAACAATTTAATCCAAATTGTACATGGTTTAAAAAAAAAAAAGATTGAATCAGACTCTTCAACATAAAATTAGCTGGTTACCCTAGGTTGGTCATCCTAAGCTAATAGCACAATTGAACTTGTTTCCCACTAAAGACTGTACCCCAGTGGTGGCGAACCCAGAAGACGCACGCGGGGCTGGGCTATTTATACCACTGACAGCCCTAAAAGGTTCACCACCACCACAGGATTCACTTCAACAGGGTTCACAGCAATGCCACGGTTTGCAGATGTCTTCCAGAGTTTGGATGTTACAGCCTTAATCCCTAATGGAAGGTACGTAGGCCATGTTCTTGGGAACAGACTAATGGGGGCAGGGGTGTCCTTCCCCTCCCCCTTCTCTTTGTTCTCCACTATGGGACATAGCAGTAATGACAAGCTCCCTGCCAGTCCTTAGACCTCAGGCTCCATGCCATGAGCCCATACATCTCTACTGGTTATAAATTACCGTCTCTGGTATTCTACCACAGCAGCCCACAGTGGACTAAAACAGGTCCTAAGAGGATAAACCACATGAAAATCGTCCTTGAGAAAATTATTTGCTTTGCCGCATCAAAACCTTGAGAAAATTATTTGCCTTTTGGAAACTGTGACTGTAAACTCGCTTCACACAAATACCCTCTCTGCTCATCATCCTTTTTACCCGTGAAAAAATAAGCAATCGTAAACCAGAAACATGGAGTGTGGGTTCCACCTCTCTTCTGCAACTAACTTACTGTGGTCATGAACAGATCTTGGACTCCTCGGATCCCCATCTTCCCCACCAAGAACAAAACCAAACGCATATCTTGTTTGAAAGCTTCAGAATTCAAGGGTCTGCCCCAATGCCCCTGAAGCATTTATTAAAGAAGTTGTGCGACATCTTCATGTCAATTGTGCAACAAAATTTAGAGCTGAAGAGAGGATTTTTTTTTCCCCCCGGAACCAGGGATTGAATTCAGGCCCTTACGCTTGCCAGGGAAGCGCTTATTCCACTGAGCCATCACCCCGGCCCCTGAAGAGAGGATTCTGAGATGTAAAACAAGATTTGGAAAACATTGGTGAAGCCTGGTCTAGTGCTGCTGCTGTTATTGCAGCCCGCTGTTATTGTAGGTATGTATTAGTTGCTTTTTGGGCTGGGCCAAAATGCCTGACACCTTTAAAGGCACAGAGGACTCTTTTGGTTTCAGATATTTCAAGGTAAAGTAGCTCCAGCGCGGAACCAGCTCAGTGGAAGGGCCTAACAGAGGTGGGCTGCCGGGGCAGGGCAAGAAGGAAGAATCCAGGCCAGTGATGTGCTCGCAGGGCCCCGGCCTGTTACCAGCTTTTCCAAGCGCACCCCGTTCCCAACAACACAGTCAGCTCCACACACTGTCATCTGAGCAGGCACACAGCATGGCCTCAGGCCAGTCCCCTTCCAAAGCCCTCCCCCCCCCCAACCCATGACACTCCAGGGAACATTTGAGAGCTGAACTATAACAAGACGTTTACCAAAAAGTCCTGTTACTTACACAGCAGTATGTCCGTTAGCTTACACTCACACAAAATAGGGAATGAGAACCTAGTATAGAATTCCATTTAATTTCAGAATAAGTATGCACATACATTACACAGTTAAACAAGCCAGGACTGATTTTAGGAGGTTCAAGAATGGGGGACACAGGGAGTTTGTACCTTAATCTATACATTTTTATAGGTAAGCAATTTTGGCAGGCTAGGGGGATGGCTTTGTGCAACAGCTGAAGCTTAGCATGCACCGGGGACCGCGCATCCATTCCCAGCTGAGACACAGACAGACAGACAGACAGACGTAGAGAAAGAGACACACAGAGAGACAGAGACAGGAGCAACTTTTAAAGAATATTCTCTCTCTGTCCTAAAATATATTTTGGTCAGAGTTACTGAAATTGATCTAAAAAATAAAAAGCATACATTTTCCACTGCTAAAGCCCAATAAAAAACTGAGATTATTCACAAGTGTTTTCATAATATCCTTCTGCCTAAAGAGAATTTTGCCTTGAGGAAGAGCTATGTATAAACTAAATGAGGGTGGGAGAGCTTTTCTTTTCAGAAATATTTTCAATTCTTACAAGTCTTAATGCAGAATACAGAAGGGCTAACATCTGTGTAGGTAGCTGCCTCAAAGTCATTTAATGAAACAAGTATAAAAACATACAACATACAAATTACCTCATCATTTACTCTGATGTGAAACTTCGACTTCTTGCCCAATCTGTAAACAAGACATGTCCGCCTACAAAGCTGGCGAGACTCGCTCGGTCGAGTGTGTGAATCTCAGACCCAGCTCCCCCACGGCCTGAAGTGCCTGGGCACAGAAGGGCTGCAGGCCCACCAGCTTCCGAGCGCGGCGTCCACGCTAACGACTTCACCTGGTAGAAAGGTCAAGGCCTGGGACCGAGTGGTTATCAGAGCGCAACCCTCTACCACGTTCCCAGGCAGCCACTGGAAATGCCTCTTTATTCGGATTCTGGGATCCAGTGCCCCTTCCTGGATCCCAGGCCCTGACCACGTATTTCCACCTGTGAGATACCCCGGTGGCCCCACAGTCCACTTCTTTGTGCTGCTAACTATAATCACATTTTCTCCCTTCAACATAAGACAGAAAAAAAATTACTTACTAAAGTCTTTAAATGTTAATGACTGCAGTTCCAACTCCCCGGACCCTGGCTCATGGAAACTAGCGTCTCATCAGCAGACACAGATGACAAAGCGCCTGCGTGGAGCTACGGGGGAGCACACACCCCATCTTGCGGGGCTCTGCCCTGGGTGCGGGGCGCTGGTGGGGTTCTCTGTATACAGACCCAAGCAGCAAGTCCAGACGGGAGACTGGAAAATGCAGACCGTCATCTGTGTGTTTTGATTAAATGACAAACATCTGTAAACACACAGACCAGCTTTCTCACTTTTCATGTGGATTAAGAAACATGCCTTCATTTTCCCACAACAGACTAAGAACTTTTTTTTTTTTTTAAGAGCTCACTAATTGTCCCGATTCCCTGTAGACCTCAGACCCCAGCTCTGCTTAGATTAGGCCAATTTTGTTGCAATGGTCTTGTTTCTTCTTGCAAACTATTTCCCTGGGCATGCTGTGCAGATTTCCCTGGCATGCTGTCTTGATAAAGAGGCAGCTCGGAAGCAGGGCTGCCAGATTATTAGCATAGTGGAAACACGGGCCATGCAGTCCTGACGGAGGGCCACACCCTGCCATAACCAACACAACCAAGGATCTGAGGCCTAAACCGAGGACCTGGCACAGGAGAGCCTGAATTAACACTCGCAATTTGGAAAACATGCTACCTAACAAGCACCCATCCCAGGTGTGCTTACTAAAACTGATCCGGGGGATGGAGGTCACATGCCCAGCCCTGCTGAAGTTACGCTAGAGCTCTAGACAAGCAGAATGTGCAATCCCGGCCTCTCCTCTTCTTACCTCCTTTCCTTGCAGTGACCTCAGGCACCGCCCAAGTCATGGAGGGAGCCTCAGAATGAAGCGATCCCCACAGAACGAACAGCTGCTTCCCCCACAGGCCGCGGCGCGGGGCTAGAAGATGTGATCCACCCAGATCCCTCCTCCTGGACGGGTGTTTTTAACCTCTCTGTGTTCAAATCCTTCTAGGGTCACAGCATTCTTTTTTTTTTTTTTTTTTTTTAATTTTATC